>JBCNJP010012062.1:0-14421 GCA_039602395.1 Deinandra increscens subsp. villosa
TTAATGCTACTTTCTCCGAGATTACAGATATCCCTTACGTATTTCTACCAAAAGAGTCATACCCAAAATAATCTAACTTCATGCTTTCAATTGTCCGAGTCTAGAAGAAAAATTTTCTAAAGCGAATTTCCTGCCATGATTTAGACGCGAGTTATGACTGAGATGAACATCAACGTTTTGAAAACAAGAGATTTTCCCTTATGAATGGCAAACCACCTGATCGGATGATCAACTCCAATTTTTAGAAGCATGTGTTAAGAAATAGATCGACTTTTGTTTACAGGACACTGCCAGGTCGACTGCCTTGTTTTTATGAACTCTCTGGCATTCACTGAGGTGATAGGCCTGATCCTTTTCTATGGAACACCCGATTTGACCTTTTGACACGTGGTAAACTTGCACTGAACCCTACCAAAAACGCATATGTACAGGCAACCCAAGCCAAAACCACTTTTGAACATCCTGATGTTTTGTGTTTAGCAGACACCCCTTTTATGACACTTTTGTACTTTATCTTACTTTTGAAAACTATTTGAATCGATGTTTGACGAGAAAGGAATCATGACGCATGAAGCGCAAGGACATCCAGGAGACTGAGCATGCCGATGAGCTTAAACAATGAATATTTCCCTAACAAGTCTTTTACTCTATTGGATTATATAACCGTTGACACGTTCATTTCGATTTCTATTTACGCGAATTCCTTGCCAAATCCTGTCAAGTACGCTATATATTTCTCTCCGAATTTTATACTATCCATTACGTTATTTTCATCCTCCCTGCTAATAACTTCACCAATGCCAGTTTAAACTCACATGTCATTCTTGGAAGGTGTAGTTGTGACTATCATAAGCTTGTCATCCCATCGCTTACCCGAATTCACGAACTAAGCCGTTGGCGCCTTTCCTCTATTTGCTATTCTCATGCTTGATGCCATGCGTAATCGTGCATATCACTTTTCAATATCTGCTACCTCATAGTTACACTTTTTGTTGGATCTCAACTCTAAATTTTCTTTAGCAAGGTAATGTGTATGATGATATGTTGTATAACTGAACTCCAACTTGTATTGGACCCTAATTGTCCATGTGATTTCTTGAATAATTCTTAACAGAATTGAGTAATTCTTTTATAAAACAAACTGCTACACGTTACCTTTTAAATGGCAATGGGCTCTTGATTGGATTTTTCTTTAGACCTCAGTCCTTTTGTCACAAAGATCAGTGTGTTACCAATTATATTTTAGTATGTGAGCAATTGTTCAACCATTTTAACCATGATAAATAGTTTGTTTGCTTCTAATTTTCTCATGAGAAATGCTAATAAAACATACATGTTTATGCATGCTAAAATTCAAGAATCTAAGCCTATGTTTAGGGTATATAAATTAAATTGATCATTGAAATGTAGGTTTAAGAAAAAAAAAAGTTGAGTAGAATTGCATGATCAGTTATGTGTATGAAACGTGCTAGGAACCAGAAAATGACATGTTGTGAATGTATTAACTTGATTGTGTATGAAACCCATACACTATACAAGGTCCTAAGTCTCTTACCTCTGTGGGAATGACAAGACTGTGTGAAGTTGCCCCGTCCACTTTGCACCGTATGGGTTGCGTTGGTTAGTTTATGAACTTATATGCTCAAGAGATGCCATATTAGCATTGTATGATAGTATATCAGATGTTAGGACAATTGTATGCGTTGTATGGTAAAACCTCCATGATAGATTGCATGCTAGTACGCTTTGACCACATCAACCCTTAAAAGAAATCCTCGTAGAAACTCGTATGTTATCTGAACCATTATTGGGTGAAATGTGAATTTGAATGTTATTATGAATCATGTGAAACTTAAGCGGTCATAGCTCCATAAAGTACTAAATCAATCAATGGGTCCTCATGTTAACTTGATCAGTCTTGTGTGATTCTATGCTAATTGCTAGTTGGTAGGTAAGACAAGACGTTTACGTTTTTGTTAGACAATAGGTTTATTAAAAACTGATTGACTTGATGCACACACAATTTCCTCATATACTCAAATTCTCTTCTATCCCATTCACCTGGGTTATTGGTAGACTGCGAACATCTTAACCAAGAGCAGACACGAAATGGAAATCTCACTTCTAGCACTTGGGTACAATAGCAGGAGGCTATTCGGATGTATTATGGCTCTTCCTCGCATTGAAATTTAGATTTCTGATTACTTGTGTTATCATGTCACTCTGATCGGCTCTGTCATTCAACCCGATTCCTCTATTTCATTTGTTCAACCCTTCTCGTAGGAGAACGCTTGATAAGAAGCACACTCATATTTTCGATATGCATTCCCTTCGAATTCTTGACATTTCTATATTTCGATTTGCATACCTCTGAAATCTTGAACATTTGACATCTCCTTAAACATCGGGTACACATTCTTGATCATAACATCCATCACTGCTTTTGGAGTAGGGAACCTGAATTCTTTCGATACGTTACTGTCAATTCGACCCTTATAGAAGCTATTATCGTAATTTAAATTTCGGGACGAAATTCTTTCAACAAGGGGATGATGTGACGACTGAGAATTTTTTTTTTCTTTTCTTTTTCTTTGTGTCTAGCTCATTAACTTTTACCGCGTTACGCAATTTTCGAGGACGAAAATTCTTCAACAAGGGGATACTGTGACAATCCGTCTTTTCAGGTCATTTTGTGACATTAACTGAACGTAAACCATATTAAATGTTGTGTGAACATTTATGTGATCGACCGTGTTGACTTTAGCAATTAGGGTTTTGTGTGATCATCACTACGAGCATGCACGCAAGTTTAAACGTTTGATATTCGGTGATTTCATGTTATGATTTTAGGTGATATATGTGTATATATTCACATGTGGTTTTATCATTCTATGTGAATTTTAATTATTAAATCCTAGAATTATATCTATGATTTTATGAAAATCTAAAGTATATATTTATAGATTCTTAGTCAAAACTTTACGTGACTTTAAACATATAGATTACAACTTAAATAAATAATTGTTGAATTAAAATCTATGATTTCATGTGAATTTAAATGGAGAATTGAGAATTGTTATCTATGATTTTATGTAGTCGTTTAAGTTTATATTTTTTTATTAACGTTATACGATTTATATATTTTGACGTGCCACGTATATTCAATTGTTTAAACACCTTTCGTTAACCCCGTTAGCGTTCCGTTAACCCCTTATAAATTGAGGGACCTTTCCTGTCATTCCCTAAACTTCATTTTAGTTGATAACATGTGGAGGTCTGCTTCTGTAGTTACCTAAACTATGCATCCACCTTTGTAACTTCGCGAGGGACTAAAATCGCCATTCTCCAAAACTTGCTTCTAAGGGTGTCGGTTACGTGAAATTAAAAACTGATGATCGGTTTCGACCGATCACCACCACCACCTCGTCGGTTTTCAATCTACCATAACTCTCGATTCAATGATAGAGTTATATCCTTACAATCATTCACAATTCCAGTCCATCTCTCGCATCTCTCTGTCCTCTCTCGGTCTTTTCTCGTTTTTTTTTCTTTCCGGCAACCCACTAAGAAACCACCAAGTCACCACCATTCGACCACCTTATGATCACCACTGTGATCCCGAGTTCTCAACGAGCATCCAGAAGCAAACAAGTTCGAGTTTCGTGATGGCGCTCGGTGTTCGCGTCTAAGTTTCGGGTTCATTTCGGCATCAAAAACACGTATATTTTTCAGCTCCGAGCCAAGGTAATTACTCATTCACGTTTTTCGCACCTTTCTGATCACAGTGCATCATGTTTCACGTTTTTCCGGTGACCGGAATAAAACTCCGGCCACCGGAGGTCTAGAGGAGGAAGATGACACGCGACTGTGTAATGTTATATAGAATGGATGTCGGATTAATTCACAATCGGGTCAGGCGCCCTAGTGGCTAGGTCGCGTGCTCTCTATCCTCGAGGTCGCGGGTTCGAGTCCCGGCCTCAGCATTTTTAAGCTTTTATTTTCCTGAACTCGATTTCCGGTCACTGTTGGTATACAAAAGGATTTGAGTCGCGACTTAGCCACAGTTGGGCTGTTGGCCGAATGGTTAAAACACTTCTGTTGGTTTGGGAGGTCACGGGTTCAAACCCGGTGACCTCCAAGTTTTTATTTTTGTTGATTTATGTTGTTCTGAGTATGTAGCTACTAGAGTTTGTACCAAAGATTGTTCCTTCTCGTATTCTAACCCCGTAAAAACATATTTGGAACTATTAAAACCTAGTAAATCATATTTTGAATCGTAAAATATGTTTAACTTGTTATTCTAAATTAAAATATATTTCCAACATCATATATATATATATATATTGATATAAAAATTCTAGTTTTACAAAAAGGTAAAGTATATATATATATATATATATATATATGTATATATATATATATATATATATATATATCTTGAGTAGATTAGCATATAAACTTATGCCGTTGGATTTTTATTGAAATAACCGAATATTTTATGATAACCTTTAATATATATAAATATACATTGTCTTCGCAAATTCGTTATTAAACGTCACTCGAACACTTAGTAAATATATATTATATATATTTATTTTCTTGAAATCTTTGAACTTATATAATATACAATATTGATGTATAGTGTATTTTCCCGCGTTACTTCGATAATTACTCGGATTTGGCACACGTGCCATCCTCGACATATTCCGGACTTCACGATCTATCGTTTTTATCATTTACGTTAGACTTAGTCGTCTTGCTTGAACATACACTTATACTTGTATGCTCGTTAGGTGATTGATTTCTTCACAAGACTCGTTCTTGCTACATGATTAACTGTTTATCTGGAAACTTTTGCTGTGCAACCTAAGGTGAGTTTCACGGCCCCATTTTACTGTTTTAATCCTTTTGGGGGAGATTAACATGCATGATTTACATAACTGAGATAATTAGACTTTTATATATCACTTGAAGTACTTGAAGCACATATACAACAAAGTCCTTCCTATGGTACCGTTAATATTAATGACGATAGCGGGAAATATATTGTAGTACTACTGGGTCTGACAAACCCCACCCGGGTCAGTCGCTCTGGCACGATTGGATATCGAACGGGTGTTATATTCGTCCTAAACACAACAAGGCAAACTGCATAAACTGTAAACAACTGTTAGCTTCGGTGACCATCAACGTGCGAAGTTTCATGTATATAGCCTAGCTAGCTATTTGATATATATTAGTGATTATGCTCTTACAACTTGACTATTGTTGAATAGTCAATCTTAAACTCAACTTGATTGTTGTTGAACAATCAATTTTAAACTGAACTTGAACTGTCGATGAACAGTTGATTTACACTGAACTGGGACTGTTGTTGAACAGTCGATTTACATTCAACTGATGAACTGATTAAACCTGTGAACTCACCAACCTTTGTGTTGACACTTTTTAGCATGTTATTTCTCAGGTTGCGGATGTTCGAGTATCACGAGTACGCATGCATGAGTATTTGAAAACCCTTTTATTGTCTTTGAACAAGCCACGTCACCTTGGGTGAAGGTGTTTTTACATTAATACTTTCATTGCATTTACGCTTCCGCCTTTGTAAAACTCTGTATTTATATTTTAATGAAATGGTACAACCTTTTTTTTTATTAATTACTGGTCGTTTGGTGTAACTAATGGACGGCGATCCTGGTTTGTCACGCTCCCTGCGGCGCGTTATCGCGCGTGGGATTTTTGGGGGTGTGACAACGTGATCCACGGTGATATGCTCGGTAGGTTCTGTTTCAAAACAAGGTATGCGTTACACACTTGAAGATAACGTATGTCATTTGACTGGCTGCACACACTTAGGTTAGATGTATGTTCTATTTGACTACGCATGTGTTCCCGATACACACGCCGGACTCCAAGGTATCCAAACAAATCTCAAAAATCGGTGTCTCCTCTGTTTTGCGTAAGCAAAGACCTGGGGATGCTTAAGCCGTTAGTTGGTCTCGCCTCTGCTTTGCGTGAGCAATGACCTGGTGTAGATTGTACTAACGTGTTAGTAAACCTAACCTCTGCTTTGCGTGAGCAATGGCCTGGTTAGGATTACTAACGTGCTTGCAGATCGTTGTATATTATTATAAACCTAAAAGATGCCAAAGTGCACACTAAAAGAGACCCTCTAGTGTCCAAAACCCTTCAGCCTTGACTTGTGATGATACTTATGTGTTTGAGGAAAGGTTAACACCTGACTGAAAAATGCCTCTAAGTTGTAAATCAGATGAGTCTGTGTATATTATACCCATCTTTTATGATCTGTTCTTTTCTTTTCTCAACCAAGTCTGGAGAAATGTTTGAAGACCTTGGATATGGATTTTGAAAATATGTGGTAGGGAATGTGTGTGCTTGATAGACTACATGTTAAATTACCTAGGATTTGTGTGTGACGATCTAATGTTCATAATTAATGAACCTAAAAGATAAAATAAGTGACAAACAGCCTGGAAAATGAGGAACATGAGTTTAAGATGGACCAATATACCGGCAATCACCTGGACATGTTCAAGTAATGTGGCCTAAAAACGTTCTTCAGTTCTAAGGAAGCCGGTTTGATCCCTGTGAACCATCTCAGAACAGTCTCTGTATTTTCTGTGTGTCTTTATATTGCTTTATTTATTTCGTTAGTAGTATTTAAACTTATTTTATGTTCGTTTACCTGTCTCTGCTCAGTCAAATATTTTTTCTCATGCTCGGTCTTAGGGGAAGTAATGAAAGAAATATAATAAAGAGTGGTCTTATTATCGTTTTTAAAGTCAAGGGAATGAAAATGCATTTTGCATAAGTTTGAAGGGTTTCGAGGTTGTTTTATAAAACATGGTAATTGTTGAGGGGGCTATGTGGTAATTTGATAAAATGGGTAATAAGAAAAGAAGGTGGGTGTGTCGGTTCCTATACCTAATCTCTCCACCGCCTCCCTCAACCCTCTCTGTCTCGCCCTTTCCGCCGAACTCCACCTACCACCTCCGTTCTCCACCATCGGAAACCACCGCCAACCTCCGAAACCTTGTCTCTCATCCTCTTTTCTTGTGTATACATCGTCGCCATCCTCTGGGAAGTGTCGGCATTCATCACCCCTAACAAATTCCGCCACAGCTCCTCCTCCCACCGCCGTGAATCTGCCGGACTTCTCAACCGATTCCAAAAGCTTGAAGTTGTTTTGTTTGAGTTCTTGTTAATGGATTTCAAGGTTGGTTTTTGTTTTAAAGTGTTTAATGGCTGTTTTAGACTTGTGTGAAGTTGCAGGTTTTTGATGAAGAAGATGACTGGTTTTCGATCGAACCGGATCGAAAACCTCTCCACTCAATCGAATTCCTCGATTGACTTGAACTGGATCGAGAACCAACAGCAAAACCGGATCGAGAATCGTTCGCTAAATCGAGTTCCTCCTGAACTAAACCGGATCGTAAACCGGAATTTGGATCGAAAAACTGTTGAACCGGGTCATGTTGGACCCGATCGAAATCCAGGATTTCGATCGAGATCCAAAGCATGGATCGAAAACCAAATGGATTGAAGACCTAATCGAAATCCTCTTTGCTTGAATCGAAAAACCTAATACGAAATCCTAATCGAAATCCTTAAGTGCTATTAAAATCTCTTGGTTGATTTGAAATTTGGTAAAATTGCTTTGATGTGAATGTTTTCATTAACAAAAAGCATGTTTTATGAGTCTGGTTTTCGATCAAATTACAAAGAGGATGATTTTTTGATTGTGTGAATGATCTTTTGAGATTAATTGAGTGTTGATGCCACATGTATCTAAAACTGATAATTGTTTTGCAGCAATGGATCTACTATTTGCTTCTGATCACAACCAGACTGCATACTTGGGTGACCCACCGGAGATTGTTAAAGATGTTTTCAAGTCACTAATTCGTTGGTCTAAACGTTTGCAAAATTTCTTATGCTTTAAGAGAGGAGGTTGAACTTGATGAACAGATGCTCAGAGAATTCTGGGATACTGCAAGTACTAACAGCATTCAAACTGAGATTCGAGCACGTATTCAGAATACCAACATTCTTGTAAATGAGTCTGTGATTAGAGAGGTACTGCATATTGGTGATAATCCAGAAGACCCAATTAAATACTCTACAGAAGTTATTAAAGATGGACTGGATGTGATGGCCTATGAAGGTGTTAAGTTTCCACCAATTATGAAGAAGTTGTTGCCTGGCTATTGGAGAGCCCTGGCACATTATTTTCAGATGTGTTTTATCGGAAAACGAACCTCTACAGATCAGTTAAATGAACTGCATGGAACTGGGTTTGTTGCCTTGGCTCTGGATTGGGAATTTAATTTCTCAAAGATGTTGTTGATGGATTGGGTCAGGAATGTGACTGGAGATCGTGCGAAACGGTTCATCATGACTCCAAGATTTGTGCAAATGATTGTTAATGCAAAGTACCCAAGTATTGAAAGAAGAGTTGATAGGTTCGAGCTGAAGCCTATGACATGTAATGTTTTCAATCTATTGAAGACATCTAGATCTGGGAAGCTGGTATTTGAAGGAAGGAAAGAATTTGTGAAGCTGGGTGCCTTTCCAGAAACAGAAGGTGTTGAACCCACAATAAATGCAAGTGTTGCAGATGATCAAGAGGGACCATCAAATGTGCATGAAACTGTGGATACACAATCGTCTGAGTCTGATTTTGATATGTATGAAGATGTGAATGTTGTGCCGGAAATTATTCTGTCTGATGTTGAAGCTGAGGAAATAGATGATTATGTTCCTCTTGTGACTAAGAGACGAAGAGGAAATCTGAATCCTCCCTCAGAAGATCCTCAGAGTGTCTCAAGTTCTGAAAATATTGAGAGCTCAAGCCAAAGCCCACCTAAAAAACAGCTGAAGATTCGATTCAAAGCATCCCGTTCAAGTGTCGTACTTTGTGGATCAGGTACATCATCTACAGCTAATCCAACTGAAGAAGCTGTTGAAGTGATTGAAGGTCAGGAAAGTATACAGACAGAAGTTCATCCAAATGTATGCCCTGAAAATGTTGTTAGTGACAGTCTGGACAAAGGAAAGAGGCCCGTGTTGCTAGATGATGCTACTGATAGTGAAAAAATAAAGTTTTTGCTGAAGGAGAATGAGAGCAAGAGTAGAAAGATCACTGATATGATGGCTTCTGAGGTTAGCCAGTCTTTGAAAATTCGTTATCTAACAGGTGAAGTTGAAGCTGGAAAGACTCAAATTGCCATGCTAAGTAAGAAATTTGATGAATGTAATGCTAATCTTGGATATCTGACCTCTTTATTTTTTAAATTTACAAAGAATAAGTCAGTAGCCACCTCAAATGAAGAAAATGATAAAGATGATGGAGCTAGTGGTTCAAGAGATTTTGAAGGATTGTGTGATCCTGGAAATGTTGATAGTATGGAAGATTTAGCAAAAGAGCTTGCTGCAAGTGGTTCTGGAAATCTAAAAGACACTGATTTGGAGACTATATTGGATGATGTGAGTGATGATCTGGACACTGTTCCTACAGAAGGAAGTAGTGCTCCAAAGACAGTGATATCTCATAGGCCAGTTGATACTACAAACTGGTTTAGAGAATTGACTGCTCCACCTCAAAGATATTCTCTAAGACTCGGAGTAAGTGAGTTTGATAAATCTGGGAATCGAGACGGGGTATGTGCTTGGATTTATGATGCTGATAAAGAATTGCATGCTGTAATCAGAAAAGGTCATGCCCCAGTGGAGTATTATAACAACATTAATGACTTTCATTCCTGGACAAAGGTGGACTTAAATGCCTTGCTTAATGCACCTTTCATCAATCGAAGACAAAGTAGAGATGCTGCCTATGTTCGGAACAGATTACTGAAGGAATCAAAGAATGGATTTGCAAATTTTGAAACTGCTAAGTCTCGTCTTGTTAAGGAGAAGGATCCTGTGACAGGTGAGATTCGAAAGGTAGTAGTCTGGCCTCCTACACGGAAAGAGAAAGTTGTTCCATTGGGTGACCGATTTCCAGACGGGTCACTATCTTCGTTTATTGGATGGCACTATGACCCATCAACTGCGGAAGCAGGTGATTGTCTGTTCAGACTGCGAAATTTCGTTTGTATGACACTCAAGATCTATTGAGATTCGAAGAGAAGGATATCAAGACGCTTGCTCAGAAGACTATTCAGAGAGTAACTTTGTACAAAGAATATGATCTTCGTGTGGATGCATTTAGAGCTGCTGCAGAGAAAATTGTTGAAGATGAGATCTACAAGAAGCCCGGAATAGTTTCATTTCATTTGAGTCTACCTTGAAGTCTTAATGGTACAAGCCTAGGGGAAGATTGTAGGGAAATATATTTTGAGGCTTGTACATTAGACTTATTTTGTTTAGTTATTAGTTTTGGGCTTGGTAATGGGTATGTTAGGGTTTACGATTTGGGCTTGGTTAACTAGTCATGTGAGTTTCGTTTTGTATATAAACCGAATCACTTGATGTGATTCGGTTAGACCTTTGATCGAAATATTGGAGGAAGTGGCTAGAGGATTACGATTTTGATTGTCTATTGCTTGTAATCTTTCAATCACATAATCAATAGTAAGTATTTCATTGGTGTTTGTTTGATTATTATTCATTACTTCGTTTTCTTCTACTTGACACATACTAAACCGGATTCCGCACGGTTTAGTGTGACGATATCGTGTAACGTTCAAGGATTCTGAACTTACAGTAAATCCATTTATTTCTCCTAAACTATATATTTATATATATTTAACTAATATTCCAGATTTTTTATCAAATTATTTTAAAAGTATTAATTTGTGTATAATTATTTATGTATGACAAATTATTACTTTTTGTAGAAAAAATGGCTTTTATCTATTTGTCTTATCCAGATGGATAGGTTATCATATCCATACACATACATATATATATACGACATATGCATATATATGCATAATACATATACATGCATATTCATTTGTATGCATCATCCACATATATACATATACTTCATACGCATACACACATATATGTATATATATATATATTCGCGATACATGCATGCATATATATATATATTCACGACATATACACACATGCATATCATTTCTTCATCTTGTTCAAGTATTCAAGCACATTCAAGAGTTAAAACATGAAGAAATCTTATGAATTTTTTAGAAAATCAAGTGTGTTCTTCAACCCAAACATTACCCACTAAACTTTTGTCAAGTTTTAACCATATGGATACAAAACCCGCTAGATTAAAAAGATTTAAGCTTGTCAAACACATCAAAATCTCAAGAATCATTATCATGTGGGTTTTGGAGGATCAAAGCTCAAGCTATACAACAAGGTTCTAGAGAGAGAGAGTAGAGAGAGAGTGAGCTTCATACTTAGTAATTTTGGAATGAAAGAGAGAATGGCAACACTCCTAAGCTTGATTTCTTGAGCTTTGATCTTCTTAACCTTGAATCTCTTGATTGCATGCAAGATTGATGATGATGCTGATGGTTTTCGAATTTTGGAGAGGGAAGGGGGAGGGTTTCGGCCGAAATGTAGAGAGAGAGAGTGAGGTGTGTGTGGGGGTGTGGGAGAGTGTGTGTGCCCTTTTTAAATTCTTGAAACTCTATGTGTAATCATTACCTACAAAAGTAGGTATGATTACTTGGAAGTTTCATAAGGCAAGTAACATGCCAAGTGTCCATCATCGATATATATATATATATATATATATATATACACTTATATATGTGTGTGTGTGTGTGTGTGTGTGTGTGCATATTTTATAGAGTTTGGTGATTAACTGGTATAATACTGGCTTATAGCGGAATAACTGGTAAATTTTTAATCACCGAACAAAAAAGTAATTTTATGAAAATTACTAAAATAAAATTACACTCGCAATTGTATGATCCAAAATAATTTTCGTCATACTTGATTTATTAGTTATTTTACAAGTATACTTTAGCTTTTAAACGGTATACCGGGTTGATCATGACTTGAGTTGTCACCAACGTTTGTTAACGATATATATATATATATATATATATATATATATATAGGGGAAGGATCAAAATAAAACAAGATGTTATTGCGAAAACACGAAAACAAATATTAAAACCTCTATAACTCCCTCATACGTTAATATTTTTTAAAAACATTTGCACCAAAAGTCTTAAAATTATGTCACCTTTAATTCTGGAAAAAAAAATTAAACATTTAAAATTTCGTGATTTTTTTATTATTGCACATGTGCAATAATACGTATTAGTTATATTACACATGTGCAATGTCAACAAAAAGAACGTTATTTTTTTTAACTTTTTCCAGAATTAAAGATAACAGAATTATAAGATTTATGGTGTAATGTTTTATGAAAAATATTAACGTATGAAAAAGTTATAAAGGTTTTAATATTATTGCACATGTGCAATAATAATTTATTATTGCACATGTGCAATAATAAAAAAATAAAAAAAAACGTTGATTTTTTTTTATTTTCTCCAGAATTAAAGATAACAGAATTATAAGATTTATGGTGCAACTTTTTATAAAAAAAATTAAAATATGAAAAAGTTATAAAGGTTGTAATTATTATTGCATATGTGCAGTAATAATAAAAAAACATTATTGCACCTGTGCAATAATAATTTTTTTTAAAAAAACTTGATTTTTTAAAATTTTTTCCAGAACTAAAGATAACATAATTTTAAGGATTTTGGTGCAATTTGTTTTAAAAAATATTAACGTATGAAAAAGTTATAGAGGTTTTAATATTTGTTTTCGTGTTTTCGCAATAAAAGTTGTTTTCACATGAACCTTACCCTATATATAGGTAGACGCTGAAACGAGAACTCAAAAAAATGTGAGAACTGCGAGAACCAATCTTGACCACATGTTTTATTTAATTGTTTTTATATTTATTAAACAGGTTAAAGGGCATTAGTCTAATTGTGTGTCAATTTGAAATCCCTTCAATCCTAAATTCATGGTGATAACCGACATTCATTTACTACTACTCCGTCTCTTACAGGGTTTACATATCATCATCATCATCACTCATCATTGCATCCACCGCTATGGCCTCTCTGTAGAGGCTAGATTATGAGGCTTGTAATATTAAATAGTTTGGGCTGGGCTTAGTGGGTTTCATTAGATTAGTAGGCTAGTTTTATTATTATGTTTAGGCTAGTTTACTATTGGATATGGGCATGGGCTTGGGTTTATGATTAGGGTTTAAGAGCCCAATAGTAAACTCATGGGATGGCTATATAAACCCCATGAGTTTACTATTCAAACGAGCTAGTTTACGATTGAGAGAGAGGCAGCCCAAGGTGTTTACGATCAAAAGAGATTACGATCGTAAACCCGAGAGAGAGGTGTTTACGATTTCTTATCTTGTACCCGACAAGTTCATCTTGTGTGCAAAGATCAAGTTTTTATTGTTTAATCATCGTTTTCTTGTGTTCTCTTCATCTTTATTCTTGAATCGGTCTTGTACAAGGATTCCGCACTTGTACTAGATTAAAATATCGTGATTAGTTATTGTTTCTGGACCTACAATTGGTATCAGAGCCAAGAATCTGTGATTCGAGGTTCTCACGATATTGGATTCAAGCATTTTTCTGGAAAAAGTTCGAGTTTTTGAAGATTTGAAGCTGCTGGAGGTGTTTACGATCAGATCTGCTGCTGTTCTTCGAGTTCACGATCAGTTTTTCTGGGTTTTTCCGTGTTTACGACTTCTTCGGTTGAAGATCTTCATTGTTTGGGTGTTTACGAGTTCAAGACTGCGTTTTTATCGTGTTTACGACCCGGTGTTTTGAGTTTACGACATTTCTTGATCGGAATTGGGGTTTACGACATTTTTGGATCGTAATTGGGAGTTTACGATTCAGTTGAATCGAAATCAGGCGTTTACGATTTGGTTTTATCGGAATCGTCGTTTACGATCAAGTGTTTACGACCCGGTGGTGTTTACGATCGGCCAGGCTGTCAAATATCGTAAACGGGAGATTACGATCGTAAACAGGGTTTACGATCGGAAACAGGGTTTGCGGCAAAAAGTCATTTTTTCACACTTTCACGGAAACGGACGTAACTTTTGACTCGTTTGGAGTTAGAAGCTCAAATTTGAACACGACGTTCGTGACACCGAGCCCCAGAATTACCCCAGACTAACGTCCAGGGGAGCTCGTTTGGACCCCCAAATTCCACTCCGAAGGCCTCCGTTTTTCAGTTTTAAGTTTCTAACACTATTCTTTGAATAGTGATTTTGCCGTTTTTTTGCCGTTTTTGCTTATTTTTTCAAAATTTTCAGAAGCTGCATAATGAGTTCAGTGGTTGAAGAAAAGAATATGGTTGAGGACAAAGATGATTTCACAGATGAAGTTGACAAAGCTGAGATATGCCCCAATCCCA
>JBCNJP010012063.1:0-14418 GCA_039602395.1 Deinandra increscens subsp. villosa
ACAAGAATTTTGGGTCTTTACCTACATATAGTATGTGTGGTTAAAAATATGTTATGTGTTGGTAATTGTTTTTACCTACACATATATTAAGTGTCAAGATGTGTTGCCTCGCGACTGTAGGTATAGATCAATACCCACACATAAGTTATGTGTAGGTATATAGCATTTTATATCTACACATATATGTGTGGCTAAACAAACTAATATGTGTGGGTAGAAGTGTAATGATTTGTTTGGGTAGTTGCTGACGTGTCACGTGACGTGGCACGTGACGTGGCATATGATGTGGCACATGACGTGGACTATAATGATGACATGGCATGTATTTATGTGTTGGTAAAAATAATATTATGTGTTGGTAAATATGATAATATGTGTAGGTAAAAATAGTAAATGTGTAGGCAATAAGTTTAATTTGTGTGTTGGTAAAAATAATATTATGTGTTGGTAAATATGATATTATGTGTAGGTAAAAGTAGTAAATGTGTAGGCAATAAGTTTAATTTGTGTAAAAAATTATATATATGTGTTGGTAAAACTATAAGTATGTGTGGATATTAATCACAATATATGTAGTTAATAATCTTCAAATAAATACAAACAACCAAAAATAAAAAAAATATATGAGTGCAAATGAAAACCAAAACTAAATTATCATATTTAATTGAAAATGCTGAAACTCCATCATTAAACAACAAAAGAAAAGTAGTACTAAATACTTAAACTATCAAGTAAAAAACAATTCATAAGTCATTAGAAGCTAAAAAAAAATACTAAAACTGCGTCACTAATTCATATCTTCACCATCGGATGTATCATCTTGAGACGGTCCTGATGCGCTTGTTGGAGGAGGCATGATATTCCTCTCAATCAGTGTTTGTTCCATAGCTGCACATTTAGCTTTCAATGTCTCAACTTGATCTACCACTTCGTCGTAAGTAGGACGCTTTGTGTTCTGAGAAGTGCCCATGGTGTTACTAGTAACATTTGGATCACGTCCCCATCCATGCAGACGAACGGAACTTCGTCCAAGTACCTTCTCAATAATCAATTTGTCGCTCATTGATTCCACAGAATGCTTGTTTCTTAGCTTTATCATATCTTCCTATAAGCATAAAAAAGAAGACAAGTACAATAAATTAGTGGTTTAGAAAGTATATATTGAAAAGGGAAAGTGAATATGGTGTTGTTAAGCATCTAACCTTAGATGCAAAACCAACCAAAACAACGTAGTGTTGATTAAATATAAATAAAAAGGTAACTTGAAATATTCTTTTTCCTATTTTCTCTCCATTTACCAACAACTTTGTATCTTTGCATCATCAAATTTCGATCAGAGAACTCTATAAAAATTGATTTAATAACAAACATGTTGCCATATCTATCATCTAATGGCAAAAATAAGGGCTCATAAAATCAGAATTTAGCATTAGGGAAACTCAATTCAATGTCGACAGTTGCGTTATTTTGCAGGGCTACTAATTTTTAATAGTATTATTCTTTGTGGTTCACTTGCACAGTGATATGACCTTAGTTTTATTTTTTTGTTTAAACATGGATAATTATTCCAAAAACTAGAGTTATCATTTCTAAGTTTGAACAAGCAGCAACCCCCAAGTTATTGTTGACCTCTAGCACATTCATCACCATTAAAAACATCAACTTTAAGTGGGTTATGTAGAGTGTAGAATATCAACATTTTTGTTATTGAGACAGTTTTAGTGAGTGATGTAATTGGATTATGGACGGTTAATTATAACAGTAGATATAAGCAAGTACACTTACATATAGTGCAGCCGCCTCTATAGATATCCAACCTTGTTGCGCATCCCAATGTGTAAGCCGCCAAGTCTCAATTTGACCCGATGAAGCATCCAATTCTTGTCCACGCTCAAGGTGATAGCGTATTGTACTCTTTGAACCGTTTCTACTATCCACCTTTCGCTTTCCACGTGCCATAACTCTCTTTTCTGCATTTTCCTTCAAGGACATACAACCAAATAAAACTTAAAAGATTAAATCGAATATAGTAAAGATTAATAATACAATAGATAAAATATTGTTAAAACATTACCAAGTATTTTGTCTCAGACCACATATCACAAAGATATTCCCAATCTTCTTTGCTAGTACCAGAAGGGGGTGCGGCCTTTGCCTTCGCTAGATCTGCCAATCCTTGAATCTCTTTGAAGTAAACATGTAGCTCAGATCGGTAACCTCTCCATGCCCTTGCCATGTAGCTATCAATAACTTTGCAAACATTTGGATCCTCCACATCAAATTCAAAGAGTGTCTTTAAGCAACAAATATAATTAACTCGTTAGACTAATGCAAATGTTAAAAAACATATTAAATTATAAAAATAAAACTTACAGTTAACTTGTGGCGTAAAGACAACTTATCTTCACTTGGCACATGCCTCCACTCCTTATACTGTAAGCTACAATTTTTGCGTAAAATGTAGCCACACTCGTGCATGAAAGAAGACTCATTTTCAGATATTACCCGCCTCATCTCAAAATTAAACTCCACTAACAATCTCTTCTTTGATGCTTTCATGATCTTTCGAGCTCCCTTGCCACACGTAATGCCACGTTTTTTGCGTGTAAGACCATTGTCGACTTCTTGCTCAGCCTCATAAACCGTGTCTACAAACAAGTGGAAAAGCATTTACACTTACAACATTACCTACAAAGATATAACAGAGTAAAGTTGAACATATTTACTAACCACGTAGTTGAGGTGATTGTTGTTGCTCCTGTTCTTGAGATTCCTCCGCATTAACACCTAGGTTTGTTGAATAAAATTATGTATAAAAAATAGTTTACCAAGTAGAATAACTAGTAAGCAATATTAAATATGTAAAAATTAGTAAACCAGTACCTGATATTGGAGGGATTTGATTAGTTTCATGGCTTGGGCGTAGAAGGACCAAATCTGTTGCAAGATAAATATGCAATAATAAGTGTACCCGAACCTAAGTTAAAAAAAAATTGTTACATACACCCTGTCACGTACCAATACGATTAGCGCCATCTTCTCTACGGTGTCCACCTTGTTTACCTCGCCCACCTCGTCTTGTCATTATGCCTAGTGAAAATATATAGAAAAAAGTAAGCTTTTAATACATAAAAATTATATATTACATGTAAAGGAAGTTTAAACATATAACAAAATCTAAACAGTTAGATTGTTCCTAAATGTGACATGCCATTACTTTATATACGGAAAGATCCAGGTCTTAATGAGTTGGTAATTTTCACCTAAATGTAAGTCTATTATATGTCCATGGATGCATATGTAAATAACTATCCTATATATACATTTTACCCTTTATAAAGGTTCATGAATTACTAAATTGTCATTGAATTTATTTACTTTTTTGGTATTATGTATGTTTAACCAATTGGGAGATGGCTTGCTAAGTAGATTATCAGCTGGAAAAGTTTCATTGAAACAACAGAAACAACAGCTCTACTAAGGAAGTAGAGTAGCAACAAAAGTACAGACCCCATAAAGCAACAAGCCCCACGACACTGAGAGACCCCCAGGACATTACAGCATACATCTACCCCAATTTAACCAGCTTACATCACTTAACTTAGCCCTACTCATGACCCAAAGGGTACTTCTCCTCTTGATATCCATCAGAATTATGATATCCATTAGAATTCTAGCTATGTAGTTTATTAATGATAAAGCAAAGACATATAATTTATACTACCTCAATTTTTTCAAATAATCCATCTGTTACCATTATAACAACACAAATACCAAGTAGCAACAAAATTAATGGACAGAAAACTGGATCTGATCATCATCCTACTTGCTGGGTTCAGTACATATTTCACTTTGTATATATATCGTAGGGCTTGCAATAGGTAGAACAAAGGGCTCGCAATATACTATCAGTTTATACAAATGAAATAAACTATGCTTTCAAAATCTATCGACCACAAGAACTATAGTTGAGCACCTTAAACCTAACGAAGCAGAAACAAAAAGCGTGGGTCGGAATTGGTACCTGGATTGATGAATAAGGCTCGATTGTAATCTGCTGTGCACAAGGGGCTTGCAAACCATATGAGAGCAGATAAATAACTGTGAAGATTTCGTGAGAGGTCTAACCGATCAAAACGTGGGGGAGGCGAGGGCTCGGAAATCCCCATTTAATCCGGTGTTTTAATGTTTGTGGGGGGAAAACGAATTGTGGTGGTGGGGGTAGATTTGATGATTAAATTAGACTAGGGATGGTGAATATATAAAGATGTCGTTCTATTATAAATATTATTTCAAGTCCTCTAAATTTAAAATTTTCAACTATTCTCACTTTAAATCTATAGATAATTTTGTGCTTGACTAATATTATTTTTACATAGTTGTCACTATACGATTTAGAGTTAGGAATTAAATTTTACTATAGTTTGTCTTAGTTGAACATAATTTATTAATATAGACCATAATTGATACTACTAAACCAATATTGACTCTCATCTACGTTGTCCACTTTGTTTACCTCGCCCACCTTGTCTTGTCGTTATACTCTTTTAAAATATAAAGAAAAAAAACAAGCTTTTTTATAATTCAATGGATAATACTAATTTAACAATTGAGGAAAATTTGACTCACAACTAACCAAAACTTATCAAAAACATCACGCAAAAGAGTCATCATCATCACTATTACAATCTGGATCGTCGGAATCATGATCAGTCTCGGAATCAAGTATAGATTCACTATCTAAAAAAATTATACCCGCGTCATCATATTCATCATCAATATCTTCTAAGTCATCCGCCGGGGCGTTTGCATTACGTATTGCTAGAACTGCCTCATATGATAATGTTTCAGGTTCTACATCATTTCGAACTATGACAGACGTGTCAGGTAATTCTTCAGTTGGTTGAAAAGGTGGCAACTCACTCGATTCCTCTTCTTGAAATACATCATTCATCGATCTTTCGACATCATGCTCAAGTATATCATAAATGTTACGATGGTTTACTTTTTGTACCACCATCCAATTCTTCCCACGTGCCAAATCATTTAAAAAAAAAACCTGTTGAGCTTGATTAGCCAATATAAATGGTTCGTCTATATACCACTTAGATGTAATGTCAATTGATGTCAAATTGTGATCGACCACCATCTTTTTTCCCTTTGGATCAGTATTATACCAGTTGCAACGAAACATGAATACCTTTCTACCGAGTATGAAATCCAACTCTAAAACTTCAAGTAAAACACCATAATAAATCATTGCTTCGTCTGCATCCCCTACACAAACTCCACTACATTGTGTGGTGAACTTGTCATCACGCTCTTTGCAACGAAATCTAACACCATGAACTATGCAACCATTCCAACTAGTGTAGCGATCATCAGGAAATTGTGATAACGCGTACAAATCATCAGTTGCTCGGGGATCACCATCGGATCTAAGAAAAGCCATCTGTAAACAACTAAAATTAGTTATTAGTGTGCTTAATGTCAGTTACTAAAAGTAATATATTTTTTTTAGTTTTTACCCGTTTCTTGAACCAAGAGGGAAATTCTTGTTTCTGTATTGTATCTAAATTCGATTCACTTATACCTCTTGAGTGTAAAACTTCTTTGTGCTCCCTAAATTCAAGAACAAGTGAGTTGTTAGAAGCCATTAAAAAAACTAGAAGATACAAAATAAGGATATAGCTAAATATGGTCAACTCACTTTATGTAAACATCAAGTTCATCTCCACAATTATTGATGATGTACCATTGCACCACATCAACATGGTCGTCGATGCGTAGTATCCATCTGATTTATCGGTTCGTTAGTTGGAGCTGATTGAAATTATGGAATGAAATCTTATCCATGGAACAACAGAGGTGAGTGGATAGGCGGCTGAGAGAATCCGGTTATTAAGATGATGGGTCGAATTGGTTGTGTTTCGGGTCAGTAAGCTCCGGAGAGTTTTCGTAGTTGCATATTTCATCTGACAAATCTTTTATTTGCACGCAAACTTGATTTGTTGGATTTGATATTATTATTATTATTATTATTATTATTATTATTGTTATTATTTATTTATATAACTAATAATTATCGGTTTCAAGAAGTCGCAACCCTTATTTATGGTGGTTTTCTGGATCTAGAAAAAAAAGAAAAAAAAGAAATAAAATTGTTTAAAAAAGATAAAGAGAGTGAGAGTCGAACTTGAAAAAATGATTTGAGAAATGGAGCTATAATAGATTTTACAAATGTATAGAGGGTAATTTAATATAAATTGTTATCAATTTTGGGGGGAGGAATTTCCCACAAAACAATATAGCAACATATATATACCGTTGGTAATCCGAAAAGAATATCATTCACCATCACCCACACATAAAAAAGAAATGTGTAGGTATTTTAAAAACTCACACATATACATGTAGGTAAATTATATGTGAGCAATTATTATTTTACTCTTTTTAAAAAAAAAGTGTTTTAAATTTTTATTTCCATGTTATTTTACTTTTATCTACACATTTTAATTAATATATTTTGTGTTGGTAAGATTGTTAAATGTAGATAAGTTATATGTGGGCAATTATTATTTTATTTAAAAAAAATTGTTTCAATTTTTTATTTCCATGTCATCTTATTTTTATCTACATATTTTAATTAACATATTTTGTGTTGGTAAGATTGTTTCAATATCAACACATATTGTACACTTTGAGATAAGTGTAGGTATATATTATGCCACGTCATTAGCAAAAAGATAAATAAAAAAATTATTATTTATTTTATCTACATATGTATTTATGGATATTATGTGTCGGTAAATGTAATCAATTACCCACACATATTTTAGTTTTTTACATGTGTAGATAAATTATCTACACATAATACAATTAAGTATATATGTGGGTAATTTAACATTTATTTTCTCGTCATTTTTAGGGGAAATTTTTTTCACCAAAAGTAAGTGTGGCTACAACGTATTACTTACATATATTAAATGTCGGGTATTATAAAATGATATCAGTTACCATTACCCACACATATACAAACATGTGTAGGTACTTACCAACACATTTATAAGTGTAGATAAATTATGTGTGGGTAAATATCCCAATTTCTTGTAGTGAAAGGTATACAGTTTCAAAGTGTATCCAATTAATGGCATGGATATGTGGCAAAAATCACAAATCCCAACAGTTATCACACCTCCTACATACCATAAACCTATTGGGAGGCCAAGGAAAGCAAGGAAGAGATCAACTATTGAGTTGGAAGATCAGAGAGCAAGGAAGGATGCAAAATCAAATGTTTGTGGAAAGTGTAAGAAGCCTGGACACAACAGCAGGACATGCAAGGGCCAGGAACAAAATTGAATCAATTGTTGTTTGTTTGAATCTGGTATTGTGTTTAATTAACTTTACTTGTCTTTTGGTCCATTGAAAAATGATACTTGGACGATTGTATTTTGGTTAACTTTACTTGTCTTTTTGATCCATGGAAAATGATACTATGTTAATGTTTAAGTGTTTTTTTACCAATTCATTTGCATGTTGGACTATGGTATACTCAATTCGTGTGCAGGTTTGAAACTTAACTTTTAGTTACTTTGTAAGTATATTTTATTAATTGATAATTGATAATTGATGTTATTCTTAGAAAGTTTAATATTGGAGCGTTTGATGCTTATTATATAAAGGTGCTGTTTTACTAATAAAAATTTACTTAGCATATTGATATTCAACAAACCTAATTAAAAACTATATGAGTTGCTGTAGAAATAAAAATTGGGTGAAAATAATCGATTAAATTTTATGAAAAAAAGAATTGGTATAAAATGCATTTTTCCAAACCATTTTTGTAAGAAGCCAACGCATTGATCAGCTTCATTTTTATAACAATTTTAATAAGGGTAAAATTACAATTAAGCCCAGCATGTGCAAGGCACATGCCTTATTTAACATTCAATTTTAACGGTGTTAATGAAAAGGTCTAATTTCGAAAAGAAAATAACTTTAAAGGTTGTCCTATGTAATAAGTTTTGAGAAAGGTTAATATCCATAATTTTAATAAGTGTAAAGGTCGTAATCTGTAATTTACTCTAAAAAGTAATATTAATTTAAAAAAAAAAATTCAAAATAACTATAATTAAATAATAAGTTTTATAACTTTATCGTTATATTTTCTTTCTTTTTCTCTCATATCAAACCTAAAACTTTACCAAATCAACAATTTTTCTATCAAATTTACTGATTAACAGTAACGTTTTCCTCTCTTTTGTCTCTGGTCCCAATCCGTTTGCGGGTAGTTTTTTTTGTTCAACGGCAAGTTTGGATTATTGACGGGGATATTACACCACCCACTCGATCATCACCAATCCTCAGCAGAAGGAACCTCATCACTAGTGTACCCAACTTGTAACCTCTTTTATTTTATTTATTTGTTACAGGTGAGACAAGATCTGTTGATAAAAAGGTTATACACCTTTACCACTAGACTAAACTAGTGGGTGTGTAGGTAGTTACTAGTTAGCAGTCTACTTTCCATATTTCCAAAATCAACCACAACCGTGGGATCAAACAGGTCCACACAAACCAGTACGCTTCACCCACGTACAATCAACCCGCATTAAAAAAATCTGAACGAACACATGTGGTTGTGATCGGTGATTCCCCCAATTTACAAAACCACACCCAAAACTTCGACCACAAATCCACAATCAATCAATTATTCGCCATGGGACTCGTCGAACAAGCTCACAATGTGAAGATCCTAGGTTCCGGCGACCGCACAATAGTCTTGGCACACGGTTTCGGTACGGACCAGTCGGTGTGGAAGCATCTAGTACCTCATCTAGTCGAAGATAATTACAAGGTTGTTCTGTACGATAACATGGGGGCGGGCACCACGAATCCCGAATACTTCGATTTCGATCGGTATGCGACTCTCGAAGGGTTTGCGTACGATGTAATCGGCATGCTTGAAGAGCTTGCGATTTCGTCGTGTGTTTTTGTCGGTCACTCTGTGTCGGCCATGATTGGGGCGGTCGCTTCCATCACTCGTCCGGATTTGTTCTCCAAAATCGTAATGGTTTCCGCTTCTCCGAGGTTAGTTGTTTTTTTTTTAACCGTTTTAGAAACAAGATGATTACGCGCGTATGTGTAATTAATTTTTAATTATGGTTTAATATTACAAATACACTTGTTTAATTAAGTTGGTAAGTGTTATCATGCTGACTTTTTTAGGGTTTGAAATTTAGGGATGAGTTATTTTGACTTCCTATCCTATCATATCAAATCGTACGGACCGAACATCAAGATACTCGGTTTTCGTATCACTTGGTTTTAATATTTTTTAGTATTTTCAATGATTTTAGCGGTAGCGAACCTAAAAAATCGGTACGGTCTTTGATATAGTACGATATCTATCGAAATTCGAACACCATTGGTGATGTACCAGTGTTTGTTTGTTTTTTCTCCAAATATTTCGGGTTTTTAGTATTTTTAACAATTTTTTAATACTAACTGGTACCCGATTGATACCGGACGGACAAAATAGTACCATCTTGGTTATATTACTTGGTATTGTACCGGTGTCATATAAAGCGATACCAATCGAACACCATTGGTACCATACCGCATTCGTTTTCCAGTGCTTTTAGTTTCGTATTTTATGGTGGTAGCGATCAATACTAGACCGACAAAATCAGTACGATCTTCGCCTCTTTGGTATCACTATCACTATTTTTTTAGTACGTAAAAGTCTTAACTAAACCTATTATATTTTGAAGAAATATGATCAATACTACAATATTTTTAGGTATTTGAACACTCCAGATTACTTCGGTGGATTTGAAGAAGAAGATCTTAACCAGCTCTTTGATGCGATGCAATCGAATTTCAAAGCCTGGTGTTCCGGTTTCGCTCCGCTGGCGGTTGGCGGGGACATGGATTCGGTGGCGGTTCAGGAGTTTAGCCGCACTCTTTTCAATATGAGACCGGACATAGCGTTGAGCATAGCGCAAACCATTTTCCGAAGCGACATGAGAGAGCTGTTGTGCCACGTGGTCGTCCCTTGCCACATCATACAAAGCATGAAAGATCTGGCAGTTCCGGTGGTGGTGGCTGAATACCTGCACCAGAACCTTGGTGGTGAGTCCATTGTGGAGGTGATGTCGACTGAGGGTCACCTCCCGCAGTTGAGCTCACCGGATGTTGTGGTTCCGGTGCTTCTTAAGCACATCCGTTATGATATCGCGGTGTGACTGTATTTAGGTTATTTTGTTTGGTTTATTTTGGTTCTTTGTTAATAAAGAAAAAACAAATGTGTTATAGACAGAATCCGAAGTCTAATCGCACATATCGTACAAACGGTCGTCCATCTGTAACTGGGCAACCATTTTAGCTAAAGTTTGTCAAAAAAATATTTTCTACCTTTCATATGGACCCACTTCTCGTCCAAGGGCCGTCAAATATATCTTCGTACAGTCGCTTGAATCTGATTTGACAAAAACAGATGATTGTGAGATTAGTAATTTAAATGTATGTATAGTAACACTTTAGAAACACTCCGTTATGAATTTGGAATTTGTGTATGTTTGTGTTGTATTAAAGATATATTTTAGATTGTTATAATTTGTTAAAAACAATGAAAATATTTAAACAAGTTACTAATTGCATGCTTTCTACCTCTAAACCAAGACAAGACGTAACCAATTATATCAAGTTTTTTGAACAGCAATATAGCTTAATATTTATAATATCTATCTTAATATTTATAATTATCAAGATTTGAACTTGACCTACTACAACCACATAATGTAACCGCCCCTACTTATCTAACTAGATATTATTAGAAGCAACGTCCCAATCAACCCATGTGATTCATTTGTTAGCATTAAATAACAACTAACATGGAAGCAATATTTGCACACAATCATATATGTTTATCAACAACTAGTAAAGGTGTACTCGATGCACAATCGTATAGGGTTCAAATTATTTTTTACTCATTTGGTTATTGTAGGTCGTTACCTTGAAAGGATAGCAATAAGGAGCTCGAAAGAGATTTTTAGATATATTTTTATACTTCATATGGTTGTCATAGTCTTAATTTTATATTATATGACATGACTAATACTTAGAAAACTAGAGTTTTTTTTATATAGTCATACAAAGTGCTTAGGTTATCCGTAGTAGGCGTGATAAGACATTTATGATGCCTCATAGCGTCCGGCACACCGCTCACAGGGCGTATGAGGGCAAAATTGGCCGACGGCGTGATGAGCATGGCGCCCTTAAAATTGAACACGTTTATAACTTTGGACCATTGAACGAGTTCAAACGGTCAAAAAATTAATTTTAACATATTATTTATCTATAAATACCACACATTTTAAACAACTTAATCACTCAACTTCCACTCCTATAATTCGCTATCTTTTAAACTTTCTTTCGAAAATATTTCCTCATGGTTTACATTTTGGTTGTCCACCAAATCGTTTCCGAGCACCATGACGAACGGGTGATAACGAACAACCACCACTGACACCAACCGACGACGAGTTGCTTGCTTACGTTGCTAGTTTGGGACCGCTGCAAACCCCGTAACAACAACCCTATGGTTTCACCCACGGGTACGGTTTCAATGTGTTTTCTCAACAACAATATCAACCATTTCAACAATCAAAATAATTTTAAACTACTCAACCATTTGAAGCCTCTTAAATTGGTTCTTATGGTTTTTACACAAGGTTGAGTTTTTCTATTTTTGAATAACTTTAAACCAGACGGAAACGGTTCCGTTATCGAACAAGTTAAAACAACAATGCGTAAATGAAAAAACCAACCTGATTCATCGTTTGTTCTTCGAGAAAAAAAACTGCACGGAATATTCCTATCCTTAAAGGATTTTACACCCTTGAATGTTGTAAGGTTCAACGTAAACTCTCATAATTTAATGCAGATATGGTCTGAACTTCCAACAGCAATGGAACTTAAAACAATACTGAAGAAGTGATCAGAAACAGAGAGTTAACACAGAGGAGAGAGATGCATCGAATTTGGTGTGTAGAAACTAGCCGCAGGGGGTTGTATATATAATTGTGAAATTAACCAACTTTGAGAGAAATCTACAACCAACCCCCCTTTTTGAAAACCGAGGATTCGCAGATAATCACGAAGTGGGCGCTTATTGTCCCCCAAGTCTCTCACAATTGGTTAGTTAGTTACGAATTCAAACTCCATCCGAATCCGAAAACCTAACCATCCCAGCAAAAAATAAAAGCTCCTTAGCGACACGCGCTTCATACATGCCCATACTCAAAACTCAAGAATTGGCACATATGTGGACTTATCCGTTTCCTTAACCCCCACAACTCTTTAGAGGTTAAAATGAACTCAAGGTTTATAACCCCACTCAAAATTTCTCCCCCCCCCCCCCACCATTGTGGGATATGCAAACATGTCAACTTGCATATATGTCATATATTTTTCAACATATATGATCCCATTTTACATTCAGGGATGAATCCTATACAACTCTTTTAAATATAAAATCCGTAAGAACCAATTTGGACCATTAGATCTATTAAAGAGTGGTTTAGATTAACTACATATCATTAATTAACTATTATCCTAGTAACTAAAACGTGAAAGGGTAGAATTGTAATTGTGCTAATTTCATTTTAAAATTAGATTAAAATCCGGTACGTTTCAAAATTTCAACAAAGAAAATCTCCACAGTTTGAATCATGTCGGAATTGAACAAAAAGACCAAATTGCAGAACTGTTATTACCCTATATATCATTTATGAAGGCTGAGGTGTATACTAAAGTCTTCACTATTCCCTCCACGTGTGATTTTTGTGTGGTGCCACGTGTTTTTGTTTTTTGTTTTATTTTTTTTAGTTTTCAGTTATTTCATCATGTTTTGTAATTAATGTTTCGGAATTGTTTCAATGTTAAGATGTGTGTCGGTGGTAGTTACAGATGGTTTCCACTCGAGGGTCTCACGTTCGAATACTATACCCTTTCATATTTTTTCTTTTTCACAGTTGTGGTGTTTGCCACTTATCACTGCCTGTTTTTTGACAGGTGTTTCTTTTTCACCCATTATCTGTGGGCTTTGACGGTTTTCATATTTATGGGCTTTTTGATGGTTTTCATAAAACCGATGCTTTCTCTCTCTTATTTCATATGAACTGGATCTGTATAAACCAATGCTTTCTCTCTCTCTCTCTCTCTCTCTCTCTCTCTCTCTCTCTCTCTCTCTCTTATTTCATATGAACGCCGCCGGCTGATTTAGATGTGAGTGAAAATCGTATCGTTCTCGCTTCATCTCAGACGATGTTGAGGCTGCGATCTAAGCCATATGAAATGAAATCGGGTCTTTTTGTTGCTCCGATTCCGGTAATGCGGCTAGATGAACCGATCTGTACACAAGCAAGGAACTATTCATGCCAAATCGGGTTCTTCTCTTCTTTCTGTGCTCTATCTTGGTGTCGTTTCCGTCCAACGATGTTGACGTTGTAGCGGCAGCCGCTAAGGCGTTGCTCCGTCGAAGGCGACAGCAGTTAGCGACCACCTATCTTTGCGATGACCTGTACGCCTTTGATGCGCTGTTCAGTTTCATATGTGGCCTATGCGTTAGATCGGTTTTCTCCCTCTACATTTTTTCTCAGATCAGGGGTTTTCATCGCTGGATATTCCTCATTTCATTAGGTCAATTGGGGTTTTCTTCAATTTTGTTTTTCTCTGGTCTTGCATGTCTTGATTAGTTGTGGTTTAGGATAAAAGGTGTATAAAATTTGTTGGTCTTGGAGGAATTTATATAGTGGAGGAATTGATTAAAAAAAGGGGGGGGGGGGGGGGGGCTCAAACGGTCAAAAATATGACCGTTGAACGGTCGATTCCCTTCGGCGTGTCTCGGCGAAAAAATGCCGAAAACCCAAACCCATATGCCGATGCCGAGAAAAAAGGGGGGGAGGGTGTACATGCCGATTTCGGCATGGTGGGTGCTGCATATATGCCGAGGGTGGCGGCATGTATACCGCCCACCCTCATGCATGCATACTCGTGATACTCGAACACCTGTGACCTGAGAGAAGCATGTTTAAAAGAAAGTGTCAACCAAAGGTTGGTGAGTTCACAGGTTTTGATATCAAGTTAAGTTTAAGTCCATGGACCCAAAAGTTATACAGTCCATAAATAGGTTGTAAAATTTATACCATTTTTCCATATCATAGGTAGCTAGCCTAAAGTTTTATGTCACCTAGATAGTTCGCAACCAAAGCTAACTGAAAATGTGTAGGAAAATTCCTTATGTGTTTTGTCTTCCCCGTGTTTTCTCCAGAAACAACGGTATGTTAGGCTAATATTGTTCTCAGTCCGACCGCCAGTCGGGTGATGCATCATGTGCCCGCTGAGAAGGGG
>JBCNJP010012064.1:0-14409 GCA_039602395.1 Deinandra increscens subsp. villosa
ATTAAGATCAGTGAGGACCAACACTTTAAATCTAAATGTTTATTGCTATATCAAGAACAATGGATTACAAGTGTTGAGAGAAAAGGAGATTACACCATGGGAAACACACACTTAGAAGCCTCACTCTCTTCTCTCTTTACAAAATATCCTAAGTGTTCTATTTATAGCAACAACAAGGAGTGAAACAAAATCAAATCAAATAAGCTTCGTTTGAGGTAAACGATCCGGTTGAGTTGTCTCGGCTAAAACCAACTCGTGTGTCGTCTTGAGTGTTGTTGAAGATGTCTTGACGTTATCTCGAAGGTATTGGCACGTTTGCAGATCATATCCGAGTGTTGAATTGCTCCAAATCACCAAACAGCTCCACGAGATCGCCAAGACCATTTCTGATGTCGCCAAGAACAAGTCTCAAACTCCAGACCTTGGTGAGGTCGCCAAGGTTAGTGAGGTCGCCAAGGGTGGTGAGGTCGCCAAGGGTGCAGGTCGCTAAGGTTGGTGAGGTCGCCAAGGTTGGTGAGGTCGCCAAGGCTGGTTAGGTTGCCAAGCTTTGGTGAGGTCGCCAAGAACAAATCGCAGCCTTCAGACCTTGGTGAGGTCGCTAAGAACAAATCACAGCCTTCAGACCTTGGTGAGGTCACCAAGAACAAACGAGATCTCCAAGGCTTATCAACGAGATCTCCAAGAACAAACGAGATCTCCAAGGCTTATCAGCGAGATCTCCAAGAACAAAGAGGATCTCCAAGGCTTATCAGCGAGATCTCCAAGGCTGATAACACACCAACTCGGGATGACCAATGTTGAACACCGCCAATTTACTTCTGTATCGTCAAGACGTTAACTCCAAACTCAGGAAATAAGTTAAATCCTTGAAATCTTCGCGTTTCATAGACTTGACCCGTTTTGACCCATTTGGAACAAATACATTGAATGTCTTCATCTTCACTCATCTTAGATGTTCCAACAATTCCCCCTAAGATGATGATATTCAATGTGGGTCATCAAGAACATGAATGGTTTCAAGGATATATCTTAAAAGCCTTTTTTTAAGTTGAGTCCCATGCCATATTAAATTGACAATAACTAGTGCCTTTGTATAAAGCTCGGGCAAGTAACCTGCATACAGGGTAGAGAAAATTATAATGACTCTTTTTTAGTGATCCAAAACTAAACAAACAAAGCACAATTAAGCTCAATTCATCCAAAAGATAATACCACCTAAAACCAAAAATTGTATCTCATAATACTCATGCAGGGGCCCTTAAAGTTGTGGTATTTTTAGTGAAGTTCAGTTTACATGTCTGAATACAATATTTGTAATCACAAGGCCATGACACCCATTAATAAGTTCTAGGTTTCCAGTAAATTTAACTCAATATACCTTAAGTTGTAAATCGATGTAAAGGACTATCAATACACTCATAATAAACACATTGACCTAGCAACCAACTGAGACAACTAAAGTTTGTGCATCAAAACTATAATGAAATAACAATTAATCGCCAAAGGAAGTTGCGTATATGGCCAATTTGGGGAATAGGAGTATTATTATCATAGGCATCCTAGCATAAGAACACCGACATTAATAGTACTCGAAATTGCAAAGCTTGAAAAACGGTGGCCAATGGTTACATATAAGATGCCTTTACAATGCTAACGGTAAATTGCTTAGTTGATTAAATGGATAAAGTAGACATAAATTTTCAATCAAAATTAAGAACTGAACCAACTAACCGTTCACCGTCGATTATCACCGTACGTTTAGCCGGACATTCTTACGATCAAAAACATGTTTAATAATGACAGAAAGTAGCAAAAATTATCTATGGAAGTCTACTGGCCGGCTGGAATCTCTCTTCTTGCGTAACAGCCTAGGGTTGCGTCTCTTCCCTCAGCCGTGAGTAACCGGATACGAATGCCCCCTTTTCTCCGTGTGTTGATCTCCACGTTTAATTTGCTGCTCCCATTTGGTTATGGGTCTTGAGCCCAATTCATGTGTTTAATTATCAATTACTGTCTCCACGAGAAATAAATAACTAAACTTATGAATTTAATTTAATATTAATATTAATAAAAATAGTCATAAAGATTACAACTTATGCTTCACGACAAAATCAAAATTTTATTTAATTATTTTTATTTTATTATTTTCATTCAATTCAAAATAAATAAAAACTAGCAATTCATAAAAATAATCAATGGAGTTTGACTTGTTGCTCTTCTTACGATTCGGGTTCAACTTGATTATACAACTTAAGCTTATTTTTTTTCCAACACGTTAATCACATTAACCGATTAAAATAATATCTTTTGTACATAATTCGGTGTATTTAGGAAATAATTAATATAAAATAAAATACACTTTTACACCACTCATCACAGAGTCAGTTGAGGATGGAACTCTAGATCTGAAACGTGGAATGAAGAGAGAGAGAGAGAGAGAGAGGCGGTGATATGTGTGTGACATGTGTGTGAATTTGTTTAGTTAGATAAGCCAATGAAAATTAAAATTCTCCCTCTCAATCTCATATCCCGCCATTCAAAGGCTTTCGGAATTTATTGTGTTTTCAAATTTTGAAGCAAAATTCCTAGAAATAACGCTTTTAGTCTCTGCGAAATTTATTAATCAATTTTTCCGGACAAATAAAATTTCTAGTGCGATTTTGATGAATGAATTTAACCAAAATAAAAAATTTCCAGCCATGGGCTCTGCCCCTTGGACCCCGCTCTCTCGAGGGCGCTACCCCCGATCCCTGCCAAGGGGCGTTGGCCCTTTGGAACCCCACTTACAACTTTATCAATACGGGCGTGCACTACCCCGCACCACCGAACACGACCGATATAAGTTACAAGTACGATTGATCAATAGTCAATCCTAATTACACTAAAATATCAACACATAGTTGAACTCAACTAGACATAATCGAACTTCACTGGGCATAATCTACTCCCGTTGGATATAATCGAACTCAATTGAACATAATTAACTCCAACGGGATATATCGTATACAATTAGGACATAATCGACTCCAATTGGACATAATCGAACTCAATTTGATACAATCGGACTTAATTAAACTTAATCGAAATCAATTGAACATAATCAAGCTCAATTGGACCTAATCGAACTCCATCATGCATAATCAACTCCAATTGGATATATCAAACTCAATTGTACATAATCGACTCCAAGGGGATATAATCGAACTCAATTGGACATAATCAAACTCAACTGGATATAATCGACTCTAACGAGATATAATCGTACTTAATTGGGCATAATCGAATCCAATTGGATATAATCAAGCTCAACTGGACATAATCAAGCTCAATTAGACATAATCAAGCTCAACTGGGCATAATCAAGATCAACTGGACATAATTGAACTCCATCGGCCATAATTAACTCCAATTGGACATATCGAACTCAATTGGATATAATCGTACTTAATTGAACATAACCAAGCTCAATTGGACATAATTGAACTCCATTGGGAAACTCCAATTGGATATAATCAAACTCAATTGAACATAATCGACTACAACAGGATATAATCAAACTCAGTTGGGCATAATTGAACTCGACTGGACATAATCGACTCCAACGAGATATAATTGTACTCAATTGGACATAATCGAACTCAATTAGATATAGTTAGGCTAATTTGAACATAATCAAACTTAATTGAACATAATCAAGCTCAATTTTTTTGGGAAAAGAGGCAAAATATAAAAGAAATTCCGTACCTCCTACCATACTTAAAACAAAATACAACCCAAAATATAGGGAAAAAATAAAAAACTTGAACATCAAATTACCACACGATTAGATCAGCACCGAGAGCAGGTAACTTGAATCTTCAAATTGGCAATCACATCTATCTTCACCCTTGTATACTTCAGGTTAGGAATTGATCACCAAAGAACAAATATAAGCTCAATTGGACGTAATCGAACTCAATTGGGCATAATCAAGCTCAATTGGACATAATCGAACTCCAATTGGATATAATCGAACTCCATTGGGCATAATTAACTCCAATTGGATATAACCAAACTCAATTGAACATAATCGACTCCAACAGGATATAATCCTACTCCATTGGGCATAATCGACTCCAAATGGACATAATTAAAGTTAATTGGATATAATTAGACTTAAGTAAACATAACTGAACTCAACTGAACATAATCGAACTCAATTGAACATAATCAAGCTCAATTGAACATAATCAAGCTCAATTAGACATAAGCAAACTTAATTGGGCATAATCAAGTTCAATTGGACATAATCGAACTTCATTGGGCATAATCAACTCCAATTAAAAATACGTTTGAATACATTAGTTTTTAAAATAAAATGACAACACCTAGATTTATTGACACATATACAATTTATAGTTTCCCACTAAATATAGATTGCTTGGGAAATTTTTTTTTAGTTATGGTGGGAATTAAAAATTTTTAAACATTAAAAAACTATTCTAAAACATATATTGGCACATATACAATTTTAATTTCCCACTAAATATATTCTAATTTTCCCTCCACCTAAACATTGTTCATTTTGTAATCCGTTTAAAACTTTTAATCCCTCTCGTTGATAAACTTCTCATAGTAAAGAAGTGTGAGAGCACATAGGACGCAGAAGAAGAACGTGAGATTTAAAATCATCTTCTTGTCTTCTTTCTCAAACCCCTTTTCTTGCTTGCGGGTTTCATGGTTTCCGAATTCAGATGTGGCAGCTCTTTCTTTTCTTGCTAAAACGAGCGGGGGATGTGGGATTGTCGAGTAGAAAAGAGGAGACCTCACTAATAATTTTAGGGTTTTTTCTTCTGCGATTGCGTTATTAATCAATCGAAGGAGAAGACGAATACAACAACACCAAGGAATCGTATGTGTCTCTCATCCACCCCCAACAATTTTTCCTAATTCTTTTATTGGATTATTACTAATGCAATTTCAGTTTCTCTTCTTTTTGTTCGCTCAAAATCTCATCTTTAGGTTAATCCATATTGTAAGTAATTTCATGAGCTTTACTCTCACGTTTGTTGGATAATTTCCTTACCCTTTGATTTTGTTACGACACAGAAAGCTCGTATACATATATGGTTGTTTGAGCAGAAGGATATGAGGATCGAAGGCCGCATTATCGTAAGTGTAGTTAGACTTGGTTGTTCTTATCATTGGTTTCAACTTTCTCGTAATTGGGGTTTATTTCTTATAAATCATTGAACGGCAATGTATGTGCATTAGGATTGTGGAATCCCCTCTTCTCAAACCCTTAACTAAAAAAGACCTACACTCTTATGAGTTCATGGGGTTTCTTTTTAATTCTTAACATTCATGTAAATTTGAAACCTTTGACTATAATTTTGCCTTATATCAGTCACTAGATATACCATAGTTTTTATACAGAACGGGCAATTTAATTTATGCATATCTAATGGGGTAAGCCTAAAATTACTTGATCTTTTTATCACATAGCTAACAATCATCCAGATGGATCAGTATTATTGTAATAATGTAGTTCTTTAGTCATGTTTAACACAATAAGTACTCATAAAACTTATTTAAAATAGTGTTGATGTTATGCGGAGGTGACAATAACTGGTTAAAACAAACCTTTGTTAATTTATTGAGGTTTCTTCTAGAGTCAACATTCTAGTCAAACAGAATCTCAAACACAAGGTATTGATTTGGTTGTCAACATTCTGAATTTTTGGTTTGGTTTTTGTATCTTCAGCTCCTCGCTAGTCTCCTTTGTTATGTTATTAATGAAAATTGTTGTTAAAAAAAACTTTACATTATCATTTCATGGAATTGTCTACTGTTAAGATTTTACCAAATTAGTGAAATAAACGCTATTATTCAAACTGGGTAGAACAGGAGATTTCATGATTATTGGTGCATAAACAAGTCTTAACCTGCCTAATCTGTTTATAGGTGGTTGTTAATTATTATAATAGCATAAATATATATTTAGGTCTATAGGTTCAGGAAAATTGTTGTTTAAAGATATTATATTACAGATTGTGTGGATATGTTCAGGTGCAAAACCTTAGACAAACAAGAGGAGACATGTGTGAAGAGATGTGCTGAGAAGTTCTTGAAGCATTTCAATGCAGGTAGGGATGAGATTTGCTGAACTGAACCGAGGGGCTGCTACTCAAGATGAATTAAAAATTGAAAACAAACCCACAGATTACATTTATTTATTTTTTTGTTATCGAAAGCCTGCTATCAGTTAATTTTGCTTTATTTTTATCAAGTGAACAGTACAACTTGCTACGTTTCATAAAGTGTATGTGTTTATTTTTTCGGGTACTGAGATTGTGTCCGAATCCATGATATTAAAGAAATCTGAGAGGTGTTGAAAGCAAGTTAGCATGTCTTGGCTGGTTTGAGATTTATCGAGTTTGGTGGGTTGACCGTTTGGAAAGTCCGCCTAGTAAGATATACATAAAGTTTATCTTGGAAAAGAGAGTATATGAACACTCATTTCACGAGGTTAATTTTTGAGTTAAAACCCAATTAGATCTTTCATCATATTCAGGTTAAAAACAAACAATTAACCGTACCAGATCCTTTACGCATATGAACAATTGTAAAAGAAATGTTTTTCTTTCGTCTCCATGTGTATGTGAAAGATATGTAAATCATAATAATTTTGTAAATGATGAGTTCTTTGCTTAATCCTAGCCTAGTTAGAGTTTAAAACTTAGCTTGTCAAGAGCTGGCTCGTTTAATTTTGAGCCGAACCAAACCGACTTGATCAATGAGTTTGAGTAGGTATTGGCTTGGCTCAACCCCATTGTTAAGGAGCTCTACTGTTTCTATTAAAAAGAGGACCATGAAGATTTACTCCTGATTATCACATATAAGCAGGTCACCATGCCTAGCTACTTACTCTTTTGTGATTATCGCTAGTTTCGTTTGATAATTTGATGTAGCTCCTAGTTGTATATTTACTCTCAGTATATGAGCAAGCAATTTGTCGAATATGAGTACAAATAGGGTTGAAATTTTGAAGCAAAATGAAGGGATAAAACCATGTGAAGAATTACATGGTTGTGTCCATGGAAGAATGTTACAATAACTAATAAGTCCATGCCTTCTAACCGGGGTACTCTAATTGTATATGTTTCTCTACGACAACAGAATGCTAAAAAAAAGAGTTAAATAACTAATATAGTCAACATCAGGACTTTCGATATGTTAATGTCCAAGAATAATTTAAATTCTTCTCTAATTATTGAACGGTACCGTTTTTAGTTTTTTATTTTGCGCGATGATTGAAAATGCTGATCTAGCTTAGAACTTATAGGATATGTTTCTTCACCAGTGGCCTTTTGTGTTTGTGCTTTACCTTACTTTACACGTGCAGCTTCTTCTAGGAAATACAATGTGACATTAACAGAATATTGGCCTGTGATTAGTAACATTAAGTAATATGAAGTAACATTTAGCTTAATAGATGAGTGTCTAGATATGTGTGAAAAGTTTATTTTTTCATGTCAATATCTTAGATATTGTTGACATTCAAATTGACATGTAATGTCATGGATACCTGTGTGTGTTTTTTTAGCTAAGTACTGTTTTATGTTTACATACAACGATATTGGGCAGGAAGTAGTGTCAGTAACAATAAAGGAATGGTGGAGCATTTGCAACGTTATGGTATCATTCAGTCTAAGAAAGTGGCTGAAATAATGGAGACTGTTGACACGAAATTGCTTGTACCTGATGGATCCCCAGCCTATGATACAATCCCATGCAAATAGGTTTTACCAAAGGCTAAGAATTTCTATTTAACCTTGAAAGAGTTGTTGGTTGCGATTTCATCAAAGTACTTCAAACCAAAAGGATTCGAATTGAGATTTACCAAAGGCCAAGCACGATTTCGGGATAGTATCTTTCGTACAAGTTTAGGATTTTTATTTTTCAAATGGAATTGGATTCGAGAGTAACAGAGCTATTAAAGCTTACTTCTGAATTTTTGTTTCAAATGGACGGAGACGGAGAACGTCCTAAAACATGTCCGTTTCAGTGATAGCCTCTACTTCAAAAGTCCGTCGATTGTCCACCATCTTACTATGATCCAACAACAAAACAAGCTTATGTAAGCTAGGCTGCAGGAACTCGGTCCAACCATCATGAAGAACCGTGATAAGAAGAAAGAATTCGCGGAAAGGGCTGATGCTTTCTGGTAGTTTTTAATTAGTTTTTTTTTGTAATGAACTCATGGATGTTATGATCTACTAATTTTAATTTCTAATGAATAAATGATTTCTGCTTATCTCTGTTTTTATATATATATCTCTGTTAATTTTTAGATCTTAATCTTTAACTTTTTAGTTGTTAATTAATTTAAAGGTAAAATATGAGTTTAATTTAACATTTTATTAAACAACTTGGGATGGTTAAAATTTCATAAAAAATGACTTTATATACACAATGGCTCGAAAATCAGATTACAGAAAACATAAAAAATAAATTATAGGGTTCAGGCCTTCAGGGGTTCGAACCCGGAATCTACAAGCTATAAGTATAATGTGGCCAGAACAGGTTAAATACTTGGTTTTTTTACAAAATTTCCGTTCTCAGGGGCTAGCCCAACGGGTTAGTCTAGTGATTTTCTTTGATAGATTGCTAGTTCGAATCCTGGCAAGTGGCAACACTATATATATATATATATATATATATATATATATATATATATATATATATTATAATGTCCAATAAAATGAGAGATGACTAAATACTTATATTCACATTTTTTTTCATTTATCATGACCAAAATTCATCTTTAGTTACACATCAAATTGTCATAAAATGAAATATGACCAAATTTTACTTATAGTCACATATTTGTTTTTCATATATCATGACTAGAATTCATTTTTAGTCACACATCAAATTGTCATAGAACGAAATATAACCACATTTTACTTATAGTGACATATTTGTTTTTCATATATCATGACTAGAATTCATATTTCATCACACATCAAATTGTCATAGAATGAAATATGATCAAATTATAATTATAGTCACATATTTTATACATTTATCATGACCATAATTCATCTTTAGTCACACATCAAATTGTCATAAAATGAAATGTGACCATATTATACTTATAGTCAGATATTTGTTTTTCATATATCATGACTAGAATTCATATTTAGTCACACATCAAATTGTCATAGAACGAAATATGACCAAATTATAATTATAGTCACATATTTTATACATTTATCATGACCATAATTCATCTTTAGTCACACATCAAATTGTCATAGAACGAAATATGACCACATTTTACTTATAGTGGCATATTTGTTTTTCATATATCATGACTAGAATTCATATTTAGTCACACATCAAATTGTCATAGAACGAAATATGACCAAATTATAATTATAGTCAAATATTTTATTCATTTATCATGACCATAATTCATCTTTAGTCACACATCAAATTGTCATGAAATGAAATGTGACCAAATTATACTTATAGTCACATATTTGTTTTTCATATATCATGACTAGAATTCATTTTTAGTCACACATCAAATTGTTATAGAACGAAATATGACCAAATTATACTTATAGTCACATATTTTATTCATTTATCATGACCAGAATTCATCTTTAGTCACACATCAAATTGTCATAAAATAAATGTGACCAAATTATACTTATAGTCACATATATTTTGTGACAACTGAGATTTTTTTTCTTTAATTTGTGACCAACTTGTAAACCGCAATACTCAATTTTTGGGACAAAAATTCTTCAACAAGGGGATACTGTGACAATCCGTCTTTTTAGGTCTTTTCTTGACTTTAACTGAATTTAAGCTGGTATAAATGCTGTGTAAACATTTATGTGTTGACTATGTTGACCTTAGCAAATTAGGGTTTTGTATAACCATCACTACACGAGCGTGCACTTAAGTCTAGCGTTTGACATTCTATGATTTTATGTAAATCGTATGTTGTGATTTTATGTGAACGTTTTATCAATTTATGTGGCATTGAACTTATGATTTTATGTGATATATTTATATCAAATATTCACATGTTATTCTATGGATTTATGTGACAAATGTCATGTAACTATATGTGGCATTTTATGATTTTATGTGAGTTTAGACATATAAGAATAGATTTGAATCTATGAATTTTTTTTTGTGAACCTAAAGTAAACACTTATGAACTTTTATTCATGATTTTATGCGAGTGATCCAAGGTTTATATTTTATAAACGTCACGTTGAATATATCTTGGTTTTCACACGTACACTCACTATCTAAAGTTTGATCCCATTAACTCCGTTAGAGCCGCTAACACTTTTAAACCCCGAGGGACCGGTTTCGTCAATGCTTAAAACTTTCATTTTTAGATATATGTTGGAGGGTTGGCGTCATCATTACTGAAACATTGTATCTCATCACGTAATAAAGGGAGGGACTAGTTTTGTCAAATAATGATAGTCGATATAGAAGCTCACAAGAAACCGTCGACTTTAATCCCGTCCTCTAACCGTCGCGTCGATCGATTTCTTCCATCGATTATAGCCTCAACTCAATCGACCTCCTTAATTTATCATAGCGCAATCATCACCATCTTCTAGACACACTTGTCCCGACCATCATACCTCTCATAGCCCTCTCAAGAACAACTGAAAGAACAGCCGAAACCACCTCCGATTCTGTCATCAATGCCCCTTTTCTGATTCTTTACGATTTGAGCACTGATGGAAACCTCGATTAGACACCATCAGCTATCGGATGGAATGGTAGAGGCAAGGAATGGTGGGAAGAACAAGATGGATCGAGCAACCGTACATGAAAACATCGTCGTCCCTTTTGCATTTCTATTCATGTTTTACATAACGACTTTCTATTCATGTTTTCATCACGAGGTATTACTGAAACTCACTTTTATATCCGTTCGTTACAGTTCCGAGCACTATCCAAGCTTTCTCTGATCATTAATGGGGGTTGGGTTGGTTAGGGTTTATGGTGGACAAGATGACACCTGCGAACTGTTGGTCAAATATTTCTTTTAAACCATTTTATACGCAAATCCACATCTGGTCCATTGGTTTGTGTCTCTGGCATGCAAGAAAGGGATCACATGTTCGAACCCAACATCTGTCATTTCTTTATATAAAACTTGGGTTGACCAAGATTTGCAGTAACTGTGTAGAATAAAAGATATACCACCCAATTTTAAATAACAAAGCTGCTCCTGTCGCAGTGGTTAGTATGCTTGCCTCTTAAACTCGTGGTCACGGGTTCTAATCTTCTCACCATCAAGTCTTTTATTTAATTTGTTTTTTTTTCAATTGTTGATTCACTTCCCATTGTCATATATATGATCCTCGATCTACCCCGAACATGTTTCAAGGATCGTAACCGATAAATATGCCTGTTTTCAACTAGATCCCGTATTATGAAGTTTTACTAAATTAAACCTAATGTTTTAAGTACACCTAATTGCTTTAACATTTTATAAATTTAAATCTAGTGTTATATATTTATATCTATGTTTTAATTTTGGCCAAATATCATTAAATGGGTTTTACTCATTTTGGCGTTTAAACATGTCGATACTTCGTATCACTTCAAATAGGTATATATTTATATTTCTTTATGTGCGAAAAATATATAATCTTTACATTTTACCGTGTGCCTTTTTGGGAAATACCAATGGATATTAAAACAATTTTTTCGATCATTTGGACATGATTAAAACAAACAATCTTGACTCGTAATTTGGGTTAACCGTCATTACCATTTGACAATTTTTTTAAAGTGACACACTCATCGAGTCATGGGCATAATGGTCAAACACCATCGTCTAGGTTGTGTCGTTACTATCCTAGACACACACTTACATATATATGCTCGTTAGGTTTTGGTAGAGTACACAAGACCCGCTACTTGTTGTGCTATTTATCTGGAATTGATGTGCACCCAAATGTGAGTTTCACGGCCCCACTTTACTCTTTTCTTTTGGAGGAGAGAACATGCAAAATTACTTACTGTTTTTAGACAGCTTTTATATTTCCAACATATCATCATGTACTAGATTTGCTTAATACCACAATGTCACACCCCCAAATAACCACTAACGGAGTTTATACCGTTAAGGGGTGCGAGCAAACCAGGACCACAACCATTAGTTACAAATACTAAACGAATCAGAGTTAGTCCAAATATATGTCATAAATAAAGTCTCAAAATACGCAGCGGAAAATATTGTCTTAGCACTAACCACGTGCTTTACAAAATCATTGTTTTAAATTCCCAATTTGATTTAAACAAAAGTAAAATGTCTTCATGTGCCATGCCAACCCTTTCCGGATACTCCTCAGCGATCTGCAAAAGTTTAAACCACGCAAGTGTCAACCTAACGGTTGGTGAGTTCACAGTGGGCTTGTCACGCAGTGGCCCGGTCTCATAATCATAATTGTGTCAACATATACTTATGTAATATTTATTTGTGAAAAGCAATGCTCAGTGATAATACACCAGTCCATAATCATAGTAGCGTGATTTAGTAAAAGTAATGTCCGTAACATGCGTTATCGGGTATGTACTAGTTTTGTAAAATTAAAGTGCTCAACCGATATCGCGGGTAGCTAATCCGTTGTTCCATGCACTAAGGAAGTTTGTACCAAAGCTGACTAATAAGTATTGTAGTGGCATCGCCATCATCTATTTTGTTTTGCGGACATACGTCATCGCGGCTTTGCCTCCCCCGTGTCCTCTCGGGATCACGGTCAGATAGGCTGATATTGTACCTCCGTGCACCTCCAGTGTCACGAGGCGGAGTTTGTCAAACTCCAGTAGATCTACCCAACATCCCCTCGCTTTACAATTAATGGCACAATTTAGTTGAGGACTTTTTCAGTTAAAAGGCAATCCTTAGAGATCATGTGATATCATGTGGTTTAGACTTTAACCTACACTAGCCATATTAAAACGGTTTACCGGATTCTCATGAATCTCAAAATGTTTTCAGTTTCGTTTCAGAAATAGTTTGTTTAAGTTCCACAAGTGTTTCCCATAAAACACTTCAAGTTTATCAAAGAGGTGCGTGGCACTCATAAGGTTTCAAGTTCATAAAAGAGGTGCATAGCACTCATAAGGTTATCAGCATTGTTTTCCATTAAGTTATTCAGTGTGTCCCAAACGGGCTCACAGTAAACGGGTTAGTGACACTCACCTTTGGTTGCACTGCTACACTTGCTAAATAATCCAAGTATTGTTTGCTTAACGAAGACCTAAGAACACGTTTAGGTCTTAAGTATTAGTTTTGTGTCTAATCTTTAACTTACGTCACTATGGCCCATAACATAGCACGTTGGAACTATGACACGACATACCGACACACGACACCGATGGTTGATCATAAACGAGGGTTCACATAACTCAGAAATCAAAGCATGTTTCATTATTGTACAATCATGTAAGTCATGGCATAACATTCAAATAAGTTGCACAAGTTTAGGTTTTGGTCTTGGCACAGTTTCGCTACACAGTTTCGCTATGTGCACGGGCAGCACTTTCGCTAGCATAGCTTCGCTCGAAACTGGCACAGTTTCGCTAGATAGTTTCGCTCGAAACTGATGACACAGTTTCGCTATCTAGTTTCGCCCGAAACTGATTTGAACTTTCGTTCAGGAGTCTATGGTTGTTTCGCTCGGTAGTTTCGTTCGAGCAGGTATACTTAGTTTTCACGGCGACACTATAGTTTCGCCATATAGTGTCGCTGGATGAATATTAACACAGTTTCGCTGAATAGTGTCGCCCAGAGAACACACAGTTTCGCTAAACGCAGAAAAACTCATTTTTAAGACCAAAAATCAATCTAACAGCTTCTATACATCATGTAATTCAATATCTAGCATGCATAAACATTTACCAACATCACAGAGGCAATTTTAACACCTTAAACATGAGTTTTCCATCATCAAATCACCAAAAACACCTCAAAGCTCATTTTTAGCACAAAGTTAACCTAACTAGCATGAATCTTCATTATGGCTTGATTTCACACGTAAAGTTACAGACTTTATGATAGATCTAGCATTCCTAAGCATCATACTACAAGCATACACGATTTCATGAAGATCTAAGCATGCTTTTTAAGAAAACACATAGAGTATGCAAGAAAAGATGGTTTTGGGGACTCACGGTTTGATCTAGGATCCGAATGGATGAGTCCACTAACTGAGATGATGGCGGCTCGTGTAGAAGCATATTCCTATGCTAGCATGTGTCTCGTGTATTGTATCTAATCTAGAGCGTCCGTGTGAGTCAAATAGTCATCTGGCCGGACCACATGGTCCGCGGGACCAGTTGGTACAGCGTACCAGATGGTCCGCTGGTGGT
>JBCNJP010012065.1:0-14406 GCA_039602395.1 Deinandra increscens subsp. villosa
TACATACGTACGGAGCATTTACTTACACAGCAGAGCGAGTATCCCAGGTTGGCACATGAAAATTTTTGTTTTGGGAGTTTGTTTGTTCGTTTGTAACTAAGGTTTTCAAGTTGCAGTTTCCAAATCGTTTTTCAAAAATGATTCCAGTTCTCTGCAACTTATGGCTCTGATACCAATCTGTCACACCCCTAATTAACCACTAACGGAGTTCATACCGTTAAGGGGTGCGAGCAAACCAGGACCACAACCATTAGTTACAAATACTAAACGAATCAGAGTAAGTCCAAATATATATCATAAAATAAAGTCTCAAAATACGCAGCGGAAAATATTGTCTTAGCACTAACCACGTGCTTTACAAAATCATTGTTTTAAATTCCCAATTTAGTTTAAACAAAAGTAAAATGTCTTCATGCGCCATGCCAACCCGCTCCGGATACTCCTCAGCGATCTGCAAAAGTTTAAACCACGCAAGTGTCAACCTAACGGTTGGTGAGTTCACAGTGGGCTTGTCACGCAGTGGCCCGGTCTCATAATCAAAATCATGTCAACATATACTTAGGTAATATTTATTTGTGAAAAGCAATGCTCAGTGATATACATCAGTCCATAATCATAGTGGAGTGATTTAGTAAAAGTAATGTCCGTAACATGCGTTATCGGGTATGTACTAGTTTTGTAAGAATTAAAGTGCTCAACCGATATCGCGGGTAGCTAATCCGTTGTTCCATGCACTAAGGAAGTTTGTACCAAAGCTGACTATTAAGTATTGTAGTGGCATCGCCATCATCTATTTTGTTTTGCGGACATACGTCATCGCGGCTTTGCCTCCCCCGTGTCCTCTCGGGATCACGGTCAGATAGGCTGATATTGTACCTCCGTGCACCTCCAGTGTCACGAGGCGGAGTTTGTCAAACTCCAGTAGATCTACCCAACATCCCCTCGCTTTACAATTAATGGCACAATTAAGTTGAGGACTTTTTCAGTTAACAAGGCAATCCTTAGAAATCATGTGATATGATGTGGTTAGACTTTAACCTACACTAGCCATATTAAAACGGTTTACTTTGGGTTCTCATGAATCCCGAAAACATTTTCAGTTTCGTTTTAGAAATAGTTGTTTAGGTATTTCACAAGTGTTTCCCATAAAACACTTCAAGTTTATCAAAGAGGTGCATGGCACTCATAAGGTTTTCAAGTTCATAAGAGAGGTGCATAGCACTCATAAGGTTGTCAGCATTGTTTTCCATTAAGTTATTCAGTGTGTCCCAAACGGGCTCGCAGTAAACGGGTTAGTGACACTCACCTTTGGTTGCACTGCTACACTTGCTAAATAATCCAAGTATTGTTTGCTTAACGAAGACCTAAGAACACGTTTAGGTCTTAAGTATTAGTTTGTGTCTAATATTTAACTTACGTCACTATGGCCCATAACATAGCACGTTGGAACTATGACACGACATACCGACACACGACACCGATGGTTGATCATAAACGAGGGTTCACGTAACTCAGAAATCAAAGCATGTTTCATTATTGCATAATCAGGTAAGTCATGGCATAGCATTCAAATAAGTTGTACAAGTTTGGATTTTGGTCTGGCACAGTTTCGCTACACAGTTTCGCTACAGTTTCGCTACGCAGTTTCGCTATGTGCACGGGCAGCACTTTCGCTAGGGAATACCCGATGACACAGTTTCGCTAGCTAGTTTCGCTCGAAACTGATGACACAGTTTCGCTAGCATAGCTTCGCTCGAAACCGGTTTGAACTTTCGTTCAGGACAAGGTCTATGGTTGTTTCGCTCGTTAGTTTCGTTACTTAGTTTCACCGGCGACACTATAGTTTCGCTACATAGTATCGCTGTATGAATATTCAAACAGTTTCGCTTCATAGTTTCGCCTAATGAATGCACAGTTTCGCTAGTCGCTAAAAAAACTCGTTTTTAAGACCAAAAATCAATCTAACAGCTTCCATACATCATGTAATTCAATATCTAACATGCATAAACATTTACCAACATCACAGAGGCAATTTTAACACCTTAAACATGAGTTTTCATCATCAAATCACCAAAAACACCTCAAAGCTCATTTTTAGCACAAAGTTAACCTAACTAGCATGAATCTTCATTATGGCTTGATTTCACACGTAAAGTTACAGACTTTATGATAGATCTAGCATTCCTAAGCATCATACTACAAGCATACGCGATTTCATGAAGATCTAAGCATGCTTTTTAAGGAAACACATAGAATATGCATGAAAATGGTTTTGGAGACTCACGGTTTGATCTAGGATCCGAATGGGTGATGTTTCGAGGCTGAGATCACGACGGCTCGTGGTGTTTCTCGGCTGACCAGAATTCAGGAGAGTGTGTGTGTGTTTTTGAGAAATGATGTAAGTAAAATGAGAAGATTAGGGTTTTATAAAATATATAGGTCAGGAGCTAGTTTCGCTGGCAGTTTCGCTGGCCAAGCGAAACTGACTCTGAATTCGTGTGAGTCAAAGTTTGGCTACCGAGCGAATCTACAGTTTCACTCGGTAGTTTCGCTAGCAACCAAAAGGGCCAATTTACAAAATTAATTAATTAAACACGTTGCACATAATAACAATAAATAAATAAACACATAACACATATGGTCGGGTTCGGTGATCAACCAAAGGTCGTGGACGTATTCGGTCTAGTTAAGCATTAGTTACTAAGTTAACACTTATAACGTAACTAACGGAGATTGTCTAACGGAAGTTAACCTTAAAATTCTCGGATGTCACATCATCCCCTTGTAAATGGAATTTTCGTCCCGAAAATTATTCTTGCGTTGTAGCGTTCGCAGCCTCGGCTGTCGTAGTTGCTGTAGTTGCTGGGGAAAGAAAGCAAAAGTTTTTAGGGTCGCCACATCCGAGCTTGTTCAACAGACAACAGGGAAGATTTTTCAGATCAGGAATCGTATGGCAGCAACTCTTGACAGGCAGCAGAGTTACACTGACAAACGTAGGAAACCGTTGGAATTTCAGGTAGGAGATCCGCGTCCTTCAGAAAGTCTCACCTTGGAAAGGGGTTATTCTTTTTGGTCAACAAAGAAAGTTCAACACTAGGTACGTTGGACCGTTCGAGATTATCGAACGAATTGGTCCAGTCGCTTACAGATTGAATCTTCCTACGGAGCTAAGCACCGTGCATAACGTATTCCATGTATCTAATCTGAAGAAATATCTATCATACGAGTCGTTCGTGGTTCCACTCGAGGGGTTGGAGATCGATGAGCAACTGCGTTTTATAGAGGAGTCAGTAGATATAATGGATCGGGAAATCAAACAACTCAATCAGAGTAAGATTCTGATTGTCAAAGGCCGGTGGAATTCGAAGCATGGACCAGAGTTTACCTGGGAACGCGAGGATCAGATGATGCTCAAATATCTGAACTTGTTCAAACAACCCATGTCGACAACCGAAGGTAAGTGTTAAATTTTGGGATGAAATTTCCTAAAGGGAGGGATGATGTGAGAATCTGAAATTTTTCCTTTACTTTTGAGTAAAACATTTAAACTGTAACTCCTAACTCTCTATAACGAGGTTGCAACTTTAAACTTGTGAATCTTAAACTTTTAGAAACGGGGTTGCGATCTTAACTTGCGATTCTTAAAATCTTAGCAACGGAGTTACAATCTTAATTTTTGGGACGAAAATTCTCTAACAGGGGAAAGATGTGACAATCTGACCCATCGGGTGAGACCCGAGCATCAAAACTGATAAAACCGATAAATCGAAGATTACGTATATAGGTGTAGCATGTCAATTAAGGTATTAGATCAGTCTAGTAGCCTTAAAACACATCACAACATCACACACAAGGTTGATTCTTGAAACATTTGTGATTAACTAAATACCGATACGTGTTGCAACTTATGTAGGAAACTGTTATGTGAATTTAACTATGTGATCATAAATTGATATATTGCATGTTGATATCGATTTTATTGGATTTGATGTGATAATAATGATGTAAATAAAGGAAAAGCCAAATCATTAAAAACTGTGACAAAAACATCAAAAAACATGAAAAGTCAACAAAAGTCAAAAGGGGAAGGTTGACTAGGGTTTGTGGCGATATGCTAAGAATGAACCCAAGGTTCTTGGTGATACGCTGTTAGAGCATATCCCTATGCTATGAGTGTCTCGTGTATTGTATCTATGTGAGCGTGTTTTAGAATGTGTTGTAGTGACTATATCATAGGTGGCGTATCATATGGTCCGGCGGACCATATGGTCCGGCGGACCATATGGTCCGGCGTACCACGTGGTACGCTGAGTAGTTAGTCACTTAGTATAATAGGTTTGTGTTAGAATGTGCAGGGTAACCAGTTGAACACTCTGAGTCATTCTACACTTTCTGTGTGTATTTCTAGAGAGAGAAACTAGAGAGCTTTCATTGTATCTTCAAGTGATTCAATACGAAATCTCTTATTTACATCTCGTGTTCATTACATTGATCAAATATGCAGTAGTAAGATCGGATCTCGGTTTAACAAGTGGTATCAGAGCATTTGGTTGCTCTACTGCTGGATTTTTGATCAATTTTCAGAACTTTAGAGAGAGAAAGCTTGGGTTTGGTAAGTTTTTCTTCAATTTCTTCCAATTCTGAGTGATTCCGAGGATAAAAATGATTTCTGGATGTTCCTGGAGTGTTTTCGCATCATACTGATCTAGTTTCTAGCTTCAATTGTCAAAATTTGTGAAAATCAGTCGATTTCAGCTTCATCTGCGTCTGGTCCGCTGATGGAACAACTGGTCCGCTGACTGGTCCGCCAGGCAATTTTCAAAGTTTGGTCCGTGGCTGTTACTTTCTGGTCCGCTGGCAGTTACGCCGTCCCACTTGGTCCGCCGTACCAAATTTGATCCGCTGAGGATATCTGGTCCGCATCTGGTCCGCTGGTGAATTTGATCCGGAAGTGGTCCGCAGGTACAAATATGGTCTGCTAGTTAGATTGATCCGGAACTGATCCGTTGAGTGCAAATTTGGTCCGCTGAATTTGGTTTGGTCCGCTGGCAGAAAAGTGACATTCACTAAAACTGACGTAACTTGTACCGGCCTATGGCCAGTACCGTCCAGTTTTGAGCCCCAAAATCCGCTTGGAAGACCTCTGTTTTTGAGTTCGAAGTTTTTGAAGTATTATTTTCAGTGAAAAATGTCTGATTTTCAAGCATTTGCAGCTATGCAAAGCACGGTACAAGCTATGCTCAAATTTGATAATGAAATAGGAACAAGTCAGAAAGTTCCTAAGCTGTTAAAGTTGGAAGATTATCAAAATTGGAAGCAACGTTTTTCTGCATACATAAGCACAAACGATATTGATTTATGGATTCCAATTCAAAAGTTGTATGTACGTCCAACTGCAGATGGAGAGTATAAGAAATTCAAGATTTTGATAAGGATGAAAGAAAAAGTTATCAGCTTGAACAAAAAGTTTATGGTTATCTTACCATGGCTTTACCTACCGAGTTGTTGCATCAATTCAGCACTTGCAAGAAAGCTAAACAGTAGTGGGATGCTTTATCTGCTCGATGTGAAGGTAATGACCAATATAAGAAGAGTAGACGAAAAGTGTTAAACAAGGAATTCGAAAATTTTCAACATTTTGAAAAATAAAATATTTCTGCTCTTGTTTCAAGGTTTTCACATCTGATTAGTGAGATGAAAGTGGTTAAAATTGAAAAGACCGAGGAGGAATTGAAAGAGAAATTGATGGAAGCATTACCGGAAAAGTGGGAAAACTATGTATTATTGCTTACTCATGATAAAGAATATTCTGCATTATCATTTCATGATTTGACCGGAAAGCTTCATGCTAGAGAGATGGAAATGATGACCTCAAACAAGTCAACTGCTCAATTCCAAAATCCTGAAGTGTATCATGGTCAAAATTCTGCAAGTATCAATGCAAAGTCTAAATCATTTGGTGTTGATTCATTAAATCCACCTCAAACAGCTTTTGTTGCTGGTCATGGTTCAGGAAATTCTGGAAATTCATCAAGAGGATGTAATTTCACAATTCCAAATCATTCAAGTCCGACTTCATATTCAGCAAAAACACCGGATGAGCACTTGGCATTAATCTCCGCCTTGTTATCTTCATATTATGGATTGTTGAATGGTGGTTTGACAACATCTAATCTGATTGAAGAAGATTTTGATCAGATTGATCCTGATAATCTTGAGCAAATGGATATCAATTGGCAATTGGCAATGTTAGCTCAAAGAATTAAAAGATTCAAAAAGAAGACAGGATTTCAAAGTTTAAATCCAGATGGCAAGGTTGGAATAGATAAATCAAAAGCAAAATGTTTCAAATGTTCCAATTTTGGACATTTTGCTCGTGAATGTTCAAAATCAAATGCATCTTCATCCAAGTCTCCAACAACTTTAGTTTCTCAAGTTGATAAACAATATGACTGGGGACGAACTTCTGATGATTCTCCACCCCTTGGTTTAACTGCTATTATTTCGGATAAAGGTACTTATTGTACTCCCGATTCCGATGATGAGTCTGCATGGATTCCCGCATCTGCAATGATTGCTCAAATTGTTCTTAATGATGATGAAGAAGAATTAACTGATTCTGATTCTGAATCTGAAATAAGTGGTTCTGGAAATAGTGGCTATGAATCGGTTTGTGAGTTCTGTTCTCAGAAAGACAAGAAGATAGAAGGATTGATAAAGGAAAATGGGTTGTTGATTCAGGAAAATAAAAGAAGGATAGAAGAATTGGCAAATGAACAACAAAAGTTAGACGATCTAATTCAAGAATTTTCTTCTCAAAAAGCAAAGTTTTCAGATTTTCAAGCAGAGTTTATTGAGAGAGAATCAAAATTTCAAAGTGTTAAACAGGAGTTTGAACAGAAAGTTACAAAGTTATCTGAAGAAAAGGATGACTTAGTCAAGGAAGTTGCGAAATGGAAGGCAGAAGCTGAGGATGCTGCCAATGATTTTAATAATTTGTTTGAAAAGTCCAAGATTAAACTTGATTTACTTACCAAGGCTTCTGATGACTCGGTTGCTAAAATTGAAGCATATCAGCTTGATATGGAGAAGTTGTTAGATGAGAAGCGGGAACTGGCAAGAGTAAATAAGTTGCAAACTTCAAATTTGGATATTCAGAAAAGAAATGAAGATAAGCTGACGAAGGAATTGTGGGCTGGATTAGATGAGTTGAGGTTGCAAAAGTATGAAACTCATAAAGTGGCTAAGAAGTTGATTGCTACGGAAACAGAACTGGCTAAGGCTCAACAACATATTTCTGAACTAAAGATTGAAGTCATTGATTCAAAACGTCTTTTGAACAATGTTACAAATTCTACATCTTTTACAAGTTTCTTGGCCAAAGATGGCAATTTTGAGAAATTGTTTACCAAAACAGTTTCACCACCAGGTAGTCTCAAAGAAGGTGTTAATGATCTGAAGGAAAAGGAAGAAACTAGTGATTATTCTGAATTTGTTGATAAGAAATCTGATGGGGGAAAGGTTGTGAAGTCACAGAAAGATCAGAAAGATGACACGGTTGTGTCTGTTTCTACGTCTACTGAAGAAGAGAAATCGGCAAGTTCAACTGAGAAGACTGCTATTGATGAAAGGATTTTCTATGACCAAAAGAATGTTAAAGCAGTGAAAGCTGAGTTTTCGCGTCTTGCAAAGAACGGACCTAAATCTTCTGGTTCTGGTGAAAAGGTTTCGGGTAAACATGTTGGGTTGGGTTACAAGACCAAGAATGGTAAAGTTGATGGGTCTCAAGGTTCAAAACAACAAAGTCTGAAGCAAGTCAAGCTGAAACAAGTCAAGAAAGATGTTTTTAAAGCTGACAAGGTTCAATCCGAGAGATTTTACAAACTTAAGGGTTCGGAACAAATATTTTCTGACAAAGAATTCCCACTCCATTGTGTGGATGCTCAGAAAATTGCCGAAGTTTTTGTCAATAATGTTGTTCTGAAGAGCAAGAAGCCACAGGGTGCTACATATTCTTCTGGAGGATCAAATTCTGCTCCAAAAAGCCCGACTTCGAAATGGGTTCATGATCATCGATTCCAGGTATTTTATAATTTTTATGATCATTTTGGAGATGAATATGTTTGTGAAGCTTTGCAGGTACCAAAGAGGAAAAATGTAACCAATCGCTTGTGTTACAATTGCCGCCAAAAAGGGCATATAGCACAAGAATGTCCGCTTTCTGCTGCTTCTAGTTCAAGAAAAGGAAAGGTTCCATTTGTTGGTAAAGCTGCCAAACAACGATTCATTGATGAATATGGCAGAGTATTTGATGAATATACACAACCTACATTTTTCAAAACCCAAGGAAGATTTATTCCGCGTTTTCAAAATGTTACATATGTCGATTGTTCGTCACAATCAACAGTGACTGGTTCATCAAATACTAATTTACCAAAACAACAACACTGGAAACCTAAAGTGGTTTCGAAAGGAAACCAAGATACTCGTCGACCAGAAGCGACCAGAGCTAAAATTTTAAATCCAAGTTTTTGTTATCGTAATGAACAACATGTTGTACCTTTAGATTTTAAAGTGTTAAAAAGAAGTAAAAACCATGATGTTTCATGCAAATCGTTCGTGGTTATTACTTAAATGAAAGGGGATTAAATTAAAATTATATGTGATAATTAGAAACCCCAAGATTATGTGATTATCTGATAATTGTGACATAATAAAAGGTTTATTGCAAATTTGTTTTATGAAAATCGAAATTTGCTTAAATAATCTATTGAAATATGATTTTGTTTATAAAATAAAATTTGTGTCCTAAAACTCAAAAGAAACACCGGCTCACCCATTTGAACGCACTCTAAGAGAGGTATAAGTCGGGTCGCCATGCTTCCCTAAAGCGGGTAGGTTTTTAATTGCAAAAGTTGCAAACCTCACCCCTACGCTTCTTTGTGTGTTGCAAATGGAGCTACCGAGCTCTTTTGATTTGGAAGACAAACTAAGAATTTTATAAACACATTATGTGTTGAAGAAGTGCATGAATCTTCACACATAACCTTTTTGATCACGCATCAAAATTGTTTTGACCCAAACCAAACTTAAGTCTTTGCCATCCACCTTGTAAAGGACACTTGTGAATGTCATCTTACTCATTGGTACACAATGGTAAAATGGCACTTGCATGGCAAATTCCCACTCATTGGTACACAATGGTGGACAATTTGTGCGTTCTTGGCTGGACGACTTAAAACGAGCTAGGCGGTGAGACCCTTGGCCCGTGGCAAAAGATGGGATGAAACATGACTACAAATCACTTGGTGCAAGTTGTAGGTCCCATAAAATCTAGGAATTGTATTTGGAATACAATTAGTGATCGTCACTTACCATTTGAATGCATCATTTCTAGCAGATTAACTGATGAAATGATGGCATGTCAATTGGATCCTAACCTTAATAAGCTTAATTGTTTAAAATGTTTAAACAATGGGTAATTAAATTTATTAAGGAAAAGATTATCGAAAATACTGATTTTTGAACTTAATCTGTTTTGTAGATGGCAACAAACCCTCCTCAAAACAATGTTGGTCATGCTTTTCGTCAAATGTTTGAAAGAGAAAAGCTGAATGGATCTAACTTCAATGACTGGTACCGTCAACTGAGGATTGTCCTTAGAGTTGAACGGAGGACCGATGTCCTTGAACATCATTGGCCGACCGAGCCAGCTGCTAATGCTTCTGAGCAAGAGAAAGCGTTCTACAACGCAGAGTACAGCAGATACGATGAGGTTGCTTGTATGATGATCTCGAGTATGACTCTTGATCTTCAGAAGCAATACGAATTTCATACACCTTGTGATATGATCAAAGAGCTAAAGAAGATGTATGAAAAACAAGCTGGTGTCGAATTGTTCGACCTAGTTGTGGAACTCCACGACTTGAAGCTTGAAACTGGTAAATCGGTCAGTAGTCATGTGCTCAAGATGAAAAGCTACTTTGACAAATTGGAATCGCTCAATTATGGGTATAATCGTGCTGTTGCAGTTGGCATGATCCTCAAATCGCTTACGAAGGATTTTGAGGGTTTTGTGCGCAACTACAACATGCATAGTATGACTAAGACTATACCTGAGCTTCATGCTATGCTTGTCGAGTATGAAAAAAAGATTCCTAAAAAGGCCACTGAAACACCCCAAGTTCTTATGATCAAGGGGGGTAAGATCCAAAAGGCTAAACGACCGCAAAAGGGGAAGGGCAAGATTGATGGCAAGGGTAAAGGCAAGGCTGTTGCCTTTCGAAACCACTTTAGGTCGACTCGAGTATCTCGGTTTCGCAAAAGGGGAAGGGCAAGATTCAAATCAGAAGAGCGACTCGAGCGGGTAAAAGAAACATCTGGCCTCGGGGATGGAAATGTTCATCCACCATTACTACATGAATATATCAAGGTGCCCCAAACTGAAGATGAATTGATGAAAGAGTCTCTGAATGAATCAACCATGGTATATGGGCCTCAACCAGTGCATAAAGATGAAAAGACAGTCACTGAAGTGAAGAGAGCTGATGAAGAAAAGTTTACTCCTTATCCAAATATCGAGACTCCTTATTCCAAAGTGGTGGATGAGGTAAAGCGGGAACGTGTGGTGATGACTACAAGGCCGAATGGTAGGATATTCATAACATCTGGGTCTATGTTTGACCAAGAACCAGATGTTGGCTATGAACTACCATCCTTCTCCTCCAAGTTTAAAGGCATGGGTCATGATGGTGGTTTATCATCTGACATTAAGAGTATAAGGCCCAAGATCACCATCAAGCCTCCAACTTCAGTTCCTATCAAGATTGAAAGGCCCAAAACTACAATCAAGTCTCCAATCTCATAATTGGGCTCATGTAGTGGCAACACTACTTTCTCTAAGAAGTCAGAGGGCCCAAAAGTTCAAATGCCCTGTTCTGCTCAGTTTTCAACGAATTAGAAAAGATTCAACGGAAATTCATCAAGGTCAGAAAGATCTGATAACTGGAGACCTAGAGTCTTTCTGAACATGCAACCGAATCTCAATGCCTCTCCATCAAAGCCATACAGCTTAAATGGCTACACGTCTGATTTCTACCTGAAGAAGCAGACCTGTTATAACTGTGGAGTTCCTGGTCACATTGCTAGAAACTGCTTGCATCGTCCCTTTGAACCTTATTACCCGTTGAGTCATAAGGTTTCATCTCAGGTTTCAATAAAGTCTAAGCCGATGAAAGTGCAACCACCAAAGGAAATGAAGACTGTTAATCCTAAGGTTAAACCTTCTGATGGAAATTGGGGAGCTGCCAAAGAGCACAAAAAGCTCTTAAATCAAAAACAGTTTTTTTCCAAATTATGACAATTTTCATAAAAAGGTGAACAGATCAAATCCTCAAAAGGTTGAAAAACCTAAAGTTGTCAATCCAAAGGCAACTAAAACAGTTTTGAAAAATGATTTTAAAAAGAAAAAGGTTGAAATACCTAAAGTCACTACTTCAAAGGTGACTAAAACAACTTTCAAATCACCAGGAATTTGGAAACCAAAATTAAAGGCAGCCACACCCCCAATTCCTGATGACACAAAGGGGATGTTTTTAAAAGAGATAACTTTCACTGACTCTTCAGGTATACCCAGAACCACAATGGCCTGGGTACTTATGGCTAACTGAGCTCTCACCTTGTGCAGTAACACTCAAGGAGGACTTTCATTAACCTTGTTTGTTTGTGATAGTGATTGTTCCAGGCACATGATAGGAGGCATCTCTCTACTAAATGACATGAAGATTTCAATGGAGGGTATGTTTCCTTGTGAGAGGTAAAACAAAATCAGCAGAAAAAAGTAACATTGTCTTAATTGTTTGTTTCTTGGCTAATTTGATGTGAAGTATGGTTGTGCATGAAACAAAACCCATTTCTGAAAATTTTCAATAGATAAACTTTAAAGGTTAGCTTGGCCAGTTTTAATACATATTTAGTATTGTGTTAGTGTGTGTTTAAAAAAAAGAAAAAAAAAGAAAAAGGTGTGTGTTGTTATTAAAAATCAAAAAGCAAGGGGAAGAATAGAAAAGATGAAATAGTAGACCCCTCAAATTGTGCTTTTTAATTTTAATCTTTTGTTTGTGCGTTTGAGAAGGTGGGAAGTGAAATAAATTTCCGTCTTGGAGATGGCTGACACGCGTAAGGCAGATGTAAAAAGACATGATCCATGGTGATATGCTGGTAGGCTCGGCTCTTAAATCTGAAAAGGTATGCGTTACACACTTAAAGATGACGTATGGCAGTTTGTTGGGTAACAACACTTAGGTTAGTTGCATTACTATTTGACTGCATGTTCAAGTTCCCGATACACACGCTTGTCTTCAAGAGTGTGAAATTGAGCTCAAAAAGTCGGTGTCCCCTCTGCTTTGCGTGAGCAATGACCTAGGGATGCTTCGAATGTATGTAAGGCTCTCCTCTGCTTTGCGTGAGCAATGACCTGGATTTGTCCATACATACGTACTTCTAGATCATCTAAAATTAAAAAAATAATTAAAAATAATATACACCCAAAAGATGCCAAAGAGCACATCAAAAGAGACCCTCAAGAGTCCAAAACCCTCAGCCTTTGTCACTGATGAGAGCATTATTAAAAATGTTTCAAAAATTCAGTTGACTTTGTATATTATACCCAAAAGTCTATGTGATGTATTCTTTCTCTTCTCAACCAAGTCTCGAGCTCAAATTCAAACTTCTGGTTCAGGTTGTGAAAATATGTGGTAGGGAATTTATATGCTTGATAGTGTGCAATAACATGTACCTTGGATTTGTTGTAACCCACTTGCTGTTCATAAATTAATACACAATAAAAGATAATAAAGTGACAAACAGCCTGATAAAGAAAAGGGTTTGAGTTTAAAGTGGATCAGTATATTGGCAATCACTTGGACGTGTTCGAGTAACAGAAGCTGAAATGGGTTCCTCGGTCAGATTCATACGGTTTGATCCCATAGAAACCTTCTCGTTTAGTAATTTGGTATGTTGGTTTTTATTTTTATTTTTCTTTTGTGTTATCTTAAGTTTTTATTGTTTATTTTGTTTTACAACCATGGCCAGGTTAATTTAAAGGTTTTAATAAGTTTTTATGGGTCTTGTGCAAGAAAGTATCACCCCTCCAGAATCACAGGGGTAGATAATGTGAAGAGTTCTCGGGTTCAGGGGACGTACTTTTGGTTAAATAATGCTAACCCGATAACCAGTCATCGTCTGGTTAGTGTCTGTTTCATGTTGTGTTTGACAGGTTAAGTGAGAAAGATAACTCATGGAGAAGAAAGTCAAGGATTCAGTTGACCAAAGCAAGAACTCTGCTGCTGATCAAGTTGAAGAACCAGCCGGAAAAGGACTTACCTTATGCTTAGGGGAAGTTTGTTGGTTGTTCAAGTAAAGCTTCCAAAGACTCAAAACATACCATTCGCAAGTTTAAGGGAAGCTGAATGAACAAAAGATGTAGAGCAGTCACAACAAGAAGTTCAAGAATGCCAAGATAGAGGTTTTCAAAATTTATCCTCTAAAGTTAATGGCAAGTCAAGACAATTACTGATGATTCAGCAAGGACTCAACAGTTGTCAAGAAAGAGCAAGTATTTGAGAATCCTCCTCTCATTACGTGTTTACCATTTGAAGCTCAAGCTGATGCTGATAAAGAGAGAGAGCCATCTAACATCCCATATGCTACCCATTGAAGAATGTTAAAGAAAAGAATCTTCATTAACCCATGCTCAAGCCAAGGAGAAGACAGCAAGTCTGAAGATTGAATGTAGAAGACATTTAATATCACAAGCCAAGGGGAAGATTGTAAGGGAATAATTTGTGGCTTGTGTATTAAATAATCCTTTGGCGGATTATTTTGAAGGCCTATGTGTTAGAATAGGTGAAAATTAGATGGGTTATGGTATGTTGGGTCATTGGGCCAATTTAGACATGTTTGGGCTCATTTAGAATGAGTTTAGGTGGAGTTTTATGGGCTTATGTGGTCCAATATAGGAATTTTATGTTAATTAGGGTTACCAAAGATAGATTAGCTTGTTTTCCAAGCTAATCTCCCCCTATATAAGGAAGATGTAACAACTATTTTAGGGTTGCAGATTTTAGGGTGTTGGGAGAGGGTGTCCACGAAATTCTCAAAGGAGAATTTTCGAGATTTGTGTAGTGCAACAAAGGTTTTCTAATCAAGTGTTCATCAAATCGGTTTGTGTTTCATATTGTTTTTCATTGCTTATTTACTTTATTAATTAATTGTTCTTCAATCACCAATCAAACCGGATTCCGCACGGTCTTGATTGGATTAGATATCGCGTGAGGACCGTTTTCGGGACTTACATGTACATAGCAAAACCTACCCAACCTCAGAGTTTATTGAGGATTCACAAAC
>JBCNJP010012066.1:0-14404 GCA_039602395.1 Deinandra increscens subsp. villosa
CTGAATTAATTGGCTTAAGAGAATAAGGTGAGTTCTATGAGCCCACTTTTAAATGTTTTAAATGTTTTAATGTTTTCGGGCTAATATACATGCAATGATACATATTCAACTGTTTACTTGAAAAGTATTTGAGATGCCTTTACTTGTCTTGTGTTGATACACATACGTGAAAAAGTTATAATACTTATAACTGTTTTAAAGTTATTATTACCTGTTATTACTCTTTTCGGGAAGGTTATAATGAACGGGTAACAAAGAAGTTAAACTTTTGAAATAAGTTTAGAAAGGAGGAAAATAAGTTTTGAAGAATCAAACTGTTTTCAGAAAGTTTATAATAATTGATTATTATAAAGATAAATCTTTTAAAGGTTTTGACGAAGTTTTAAAGAAGGTTTTAATCTAAGCAAAGATTGTCTTAAGGAGGGTTGAGGGGAATTGTACAATTCAAGCAGTGGATGTAAAAGCCACTGGAGTAGCGACGGTTACTCAGGAGGTCGGGAGGCGACGGCCAACCGAATGGACTAAGCTTAGTCCCAGTAAGACAATGCTTAGTAGAAGAGGTTTTGCTTATAATATTTTGTATGACTTTCTTTATGCAAAATGATTATTAGCAGGGAAGAGGATTTAGAGTATTAAATGATTTTTAATACTGAAGGTTTAAATGTTATGTTTGGTATAATTCTGTTATGTATTATATCCATTGAACGTTTATAAAGAAGGGGCCGTTAGGCCCAAATGTTTGAAGTAACCTTTCGAGGTTAAGGTAAAGTTTTAATACTTAGAACTCACCAGCGTAAGCTGACTTTTTAAAGCATGTATATTAGGTGAGGTTAAAGATCCAAGCATTAAGGGAAAGGCTCATGTTTGAGCGGAGTGGATGGAAAAGCTATTAGGAGAAGGCTATACGGGCATGCTGGCTTAAGTAATGTAGATAGATGCATAATTATTAATCATTATTTGTTATAGTTATCGTTAACCGTTGTAGTAGTCACTACTACAAAAACTGCTTTCCTTGACACGCGAACGATGACACTCGATTATTCTTGACGTGCAAAAACTGAAGTGTCAAAATAAAATGTCATTTATAGGTAATTCCTAAGAATTCATGACGCGCATTTTTTAGTGTCAAGAATTTCTGTCATATTTCAAAAAAAAAAACACGGAGGACACTTATAATTTGAGTGTCAAGAAGCTGGCGTCGTTTTTTATTTTTTTTGGCGCCAAAAATTTCCCCAAATTTGACCTAGTTTTCACTTTTCCCCCAAATATTTCCTAACCCTAAAACTCTCCCGCTCACTCTCCTCCGCCTCACAAAAGCTCATCCGCTCCCCCCACTCGGTTCCCCCGCCTCTCCTCCGTCTCTCCACCGTCTCTCCTCCGCTCTCGTTCCAGAATTGCTCTCCTCCGAAGCCCATCTTCGTGACATCTCTTCTCTCTCTCCCTCCCCGCTTCCGCTCCTTCTTCGTGACTGATGGTGAGCTCTGCCATTTCAAGCCCCAATTTCAAGCCCTAATTTCAAGCCTTAATTTCTCTCCCACAAAAAACTGTTTCACAAATGGACGACCAAATCACCACCACCTACAAACCCTCCGGCGCGACGGCGAAGGTTAACAGCAGCGGCGGACAACCGGCTCTGGAGACTATCAAATCGGAGAGACACGTTTGGCTCATGAAATTTCCTCCAATTGTGTCTCGTTCACTTACGCAAACTTCGCAATTATCCACGCCTCTCGATTCTTCTTCTTCTTCTGTTCCAATCGGCGCCAAAGTTATCGTCACCGTTGATCCTCTCCTGCCTAACAACGATTTCTCATCTACTCAGGTACATTGATGTTATGTTTCGTCTTCTTCTATTATGTTATAACTGTGAACCCTATGTGCTCCGTATATATGTGCTCAACATGTGAGATTGTGAGTTGTTCACTTTTGTGGTGTACTCTGCTCGAAATTGTGAATAATTAAACCTAGATTTTGGCTGATTTCGATTATCATGATTTTCGTTTAGTTGAGCGGAAGTTCTGTTTGAGTTTGAGTTTAGTTGATGGCAACAGCAGGGTTGAGGATGCTGGATTTGAGTTTTGGAGTGTTGTAGGAAGGTTTTGAGGGGTTCGGGATTCGTGTTTCGTGATGATTGGGCTTCGGTTATTTCAGGTAGTTGAAAACTGTTTGCTGGATTTGTAATTGTGGTTCTAGTTTATTCTTGGAGCTTGCATTAGGTATCATATATACATGTTTAGACTTTACTGACTGTTCTGTTAATTTTGGAGGTGAATTGTTACTTTGTTAGTAATTCTAGGAAACAAGTGAGTATGTATTACTTATTTGAGATACACTTGGTGTCTTTAAACTGAATTTATCAGGTCAACATGCTTATCCAACGAAGACAAAGCCTATCCAATTTAATTTGACCACTACCAAGTTTATTTAGGCATAGTACTCGTTCTTAAAGGTGTTTGTAATAACATTAAGACATAGAATACTAAAGAACAAGATTTATAGACCATATTGATCCATATTACTTACAGCGGTCTTACATTTATACTTACAGCAGTCTTACATTTTACAGGATGGCACCTGAGGTAATGGAACAATTACATGGCTATGACTTCAAGTCAGTAACATTCCGTTTAGTTCATCAATTCTTCGATGCCAAAATAGTGGAAGAGTTAATGTGTATTTCAAGACTTATTTCATCAATTCAACTAAGTCATTATGGTGTAGTGTATTAAATAGTTTATGCTATGTAGTAGTATGACTTGTTTTTTTTATAGTTGGCATCAGGGTGTTTACCTACCACAATATAGGGTTTTTGTAAACTCTGTTTGTTGTATTCAATGACAATTTGTTTTGGCATAATCATATTCTCTTTGTAATTTAAGTTCTTATTTTCTATTTGATGTCTAAGTCCATATTTTTTTTTATTGTTGTGCAGGTGTTGCCTTTGGTCTGCTCCTGCACTATTGAAGGTGTGACTTATTCCCTACAATTTACATTTATATTTTGTTGATGAGAGTCGCTGTTTCTATTCTGGTTTATAAGTTTTGTAAGTGTTTTTTGGTTTAGTAACGATGGGAAAACCTTATGTAATTAGTCATATTACTCTAACCAAACTGAGTTATGGTTTAATGTCTGCATTTATATTGATGAAAATATGTATGTTGAAAGTTCCCTTCGTTGACATGTTACTTTAACTAAACTGTTTTGACATAATCTTATTTTCTATGTAATTTAACTTTTTATTTTATATTTGATGTCTAAGCCCATAATCTTTATTGATGTGTAGGTGTTGGATTTGGTGTATGCTCCTAAACTTTTGAAGGTGTGACTTATTCCCTACAATTTCAACTTTTTTTTTTTCCAATATCTATATGTATTTATAAGAACCTACATATTGAAAGCACATTTGTTGCTGTCTCTAAGTTTCTACTCTTTATTTGTATGTAGTTGCTGAATCCCGACTCCGATGGTTGTCATTTTAAGGTATAAATCATTTTTTAAAACTTACACTATTCGAATCTTTTTATTCTGGGACAGCAATACATCAGAAGCCCCGTTCTTGGTAACTTAATAGTTCCCGTTACACCATTGAAAATCAAGTCAGAGCCACGTCCAATTGAAAAAGATTTAAAAAAAACTGCCCCAAGAAAAAGGAAAAAAAAATATAATTCAACTGTCACAAAAAAAAAAGGTTCTAAAATTCTATACATTTTTATCCAATGGAACCAAAGCTAAAAAGGTCCAAGCAAAGGAACGTGCAAGGATCATAAAAAAAAGCTAAAAACTTTTGTAGATGTCAAGTAAATCTAAAAACAAGGGATGATTCGGCTGCTGCTTAAAATAAACCAATGGTGCATATATTTAGCTAAGTAGACTTCCTGATCATGATTACATCAACCAAGAGCTAAGTTAACCAAGAGCTAAGTTCTACTTAGCTCTTGGTTGATGTAATCATGATCAGGAAGTCTACATACTAAAGAACTTCCAAAACTGAACCAAACTTTTGTATAAAAAAACATTACTAACCAGTGGCTTTTGTATCCACTTTTCTCTCAGACCTATTTTGCAACAAATCAACAACTAAACCCCTCACATTTTCAAGAGACTCAAACTTTCAAGTGGTCAACTGGTCATATACTTGAAATCAAACAGGAAGATCACACAAGATAAGCCTTTTTATTTGCCTATTCTGTTTTAAGATTCTCTTTTGGGAACTAAGCTACTCCTGTTGCTGAGGCAGCAGGTTTATTGGCCCACCCCATTCGCTCGTTGGTTTGCTTGAAAGCTCTAATTAGGTGACAAGGTTTTCGGCTAATAATAACACAGGTGTAGTTGATGTACTTTGGTGAGGTGTTTCATCCAACTAATAAAAGGGGCTCAGAGTATATTAAAACTAAAAGAGTTTTGACCTGTTGTTTTGTGGCAGGTTTATCACCTTCACCATTGAACGGAAGGGGAGCTTCTTTGTATTTAAAACAATGCTTAAAAAAACATGCAGGTATATCCAATAACGTGTTCAAGATACACTTCACTAGCTTCGTAGACTTAGCTGCAGATCTAAGTTTTACTACCATTTTCCTTACCATAGTTTTTTTTGTTTTTTCAGGAGCTGCAAAACAATCATTTTTTTGGCCGGGCAATTCTGCTGCTGCTGTACTTATATATATGCTTGTATGCAATTCTGCTGCTGCTGTACTTATATGCTTGAATGCAATTATCCTATTTCCTCAGCAGCATCAACAACTAGTAAAGTATGCATCAACAACTAGTAAAGTATTCTGATAGTATAGTGTTTATATTATGTATTTAGTTCATAGTTTATTTTTTTATGTAAACTCATGTTAAGTTTGTAATGCTTACTATATATATATAAAATGCATTATTTGGTTGTAAGTGTATTGTATTTTGTAGTGAGGTTAATTGTCATTTAATGTGGAAATTAGTGATTTACAAACAAATAAATTTTTTTTAATTTTTTAAAAACATTCTTGACGCGCAAAAATGCGCGTCATTGTTGGAGCGTCAAGAAGCTTCTTGACCCCGGCTTCCTTGACGCGCATTTGCGTGTCAAGAAGACCATTTCTTGACACGCAATGCGCGTCATAAAATGCGCGTCATCGTTCGCGCGTCAAGAGCTTCTTGACACGCATTTTGCGCGTCAAGAAGCTTCTTGACCCCCGCATCCTTGACGCGCATTTGCGTGTCAAGAAGGCACCTTCTTGACGCGCAATGCACGTCAAGAATGCCAGTTTTTGTAGTAGTGAGTTTTATCTTACTTGTACTTGGCATTATAAATAAATAAAAGTTTTAAATTTCCGCTGCTTTAGTTATCTCTGTTATACCTTGTGTTCATGAGTAAATCCGACACGTGACCCCTCCTGGAGCCAAGTCTGGGAGTAGGCGTCACAGATAATCAATACATCCGGGGGCGACACTCAATGCTTCTGGCTGAAAAATCGCGGGGACGGTCATTCCCCCGGATACCTACAATGCTTCGCCCTTGAAAATATTCTTATGTTAAGTTACAACACGTATCATGAACACTAACAATACAATTGTTTCTTTGTGATACCTACAAATCTTTGGTCTGAGCCTTCCTAGTAGGGATTCTAGGGAAAGTTCAAATTATGTGTATAATAGTAGTGATGATAGAACCAAACGCACCCTTATTCTCTAGAAGTTGCTTCCATGCCTACTAAAGATCAATGGGTGTACATAGATACCGAGAAGATATACCCCACCTACTATCAAGCGGCCACCTTGAAGACTAAGAAAAACAGAATTAAACCAAATGATGAGTTAAAAAAGACATAAATGTCGATGAGGGTGTGAAAAGGCACGGAGAAAAAGTACAAAAAGCTCGTGGAAGTAGCTAATTAAAGTCGAGTAAAACTTTGGTACATGTTTTTTACATTTTAGAGATTGTGACTATTATTTTTGGTTGAAACTTTTGTGTTTGTATTTGGGTACCATAATGAATTAACTTTAAAGTTTCTTTACTTTATGTTTGTTGAAGCTAGTGATACAAAAAAAACTAAACATGAACAAAGTTGAGAAAAAAAAACTAAACATGAACAAAGTTGAGAAAAAAAACTAAAATATAAACAAAAAAGCTAATGATAGAGCAAAAGAAATAATGGATATACTTGCAATTTATATGATTTGAAATAAAGGGTATATATGCAATTGATGAGGTTTGAGTCATTAAGGGTATAATTATCATTTTATAATTTGTGTTTAATAAGAAAAACTAAAATGGGTATTTGTGCAATTTTTAAAATTTGTAAGGGGATATATGCAGTTGAATTTTTAGGTTGGTTATATATACAATTTTGTAAGTTTGTAAGGATATATATGCAATTGCCCCTTATTTAATTGTAATTGTGAGTGAAAAAAATGATAATAATAATAAAGTATAAATTATAGAGATAGAAATGAGAATAGGAATATAAATAAGAACGGGGTGTGAATGCTCTAATCTAAAAGCTATTCAATATTTAACTATGAATAAATTTACCTATATTCATCATGTTTTCTAAGATGATAGTATTGAGAAAATATTTTGATAATTTTCATCTTATATCGAATTAGTAAAAGAAATTCATGTAGCTTTTTATCTTATGGATATTTGTTATTTACTGTCTGTAGTTTTGTTACATATTAGGTGCATTTTGTTTACCTATTTATGTTATATTTTTTACCCAGAAACTTAGAGCTTTCTTATTTTATTTTAAATCAAGCCTATACCGAATACAGAAAACCGGAAGTTTATTTGACTTGGAATTCAAGTTACTTAATGGCTAAGAAGTTCATTGTAGCTTACTTTGTATATTAAAGTATTTCCTTACCATAGTGCACAACAGTTAAAAAGCAAAAAGCCACAACTACATTTAAAATTTGAACTCATATAGCTAGCTTGCTTTATATACAGAACAATATATACCACCACTAAAGACTAAAGGTTAACGGAAACTATGAGATCACAAGAAAGCAAAACGTCAAGCGTTAGCAACACATTGATAGGCTTCTTGAACCTACTAACACTCCTAGCTTCGATTCCGATCATCTGTGGCGGCTTATGGATGGCGAAAAGCCCCGCCACTTGCGAAAGCTTCCTCGAACGGCCACTTACCGTGGTGGGATTTGTGATCTTGCTTGTATCATTGGCTGGTTTTATAGGAGCATGTTTTCATGTCGTGTGGGCGTTGTGGTTGTACTTGGTGGTTATGTTTTTCTTGATTGGCGCCTTGTTGGCGGTGACGGTTTTTGGGTTCGTTGTCGTGGGTCCCGGAGGCGGTGTGGAAGTTCCGGGTAGGGCCTATAAAGAGTATCACCTGCAAAATTATTCACCTTGGTTGAGGAAAAGGATTGAGAATTCAAATTATTGGATGAGTGTAACAAGTTGCATTTTGGGATCCAAGAGTTGTAGTAAGATTGTTATGTGGACTCCTGCTGACTACATGACTGGAAAACTGTCTCCAATTCAGGTACAATTCTTTTTCTTCAAAATCATTTTCTTTTATTATTTCTTTTATCTATATAAAAAGTTTATATAAAAAACGGTCTTTCGGTTAATTTGTATAGTCGGGTTGTTGCAAACCACCAAGCTCGTGTAACTACCAAGCACCAACGACACGACAAGATCCCGACTGCTACAAGTGGAACAATGATCCAAAACTATTGTGCTATGGGTGTGACTCGTGCAAGGCCGGAGTGCTTGAGGATGTGAGACGGCATTGGCATAGACTCTCGGTTCTCAACATAGTCATGGTCATGCTTCTCATTGTAATATATTTCATCGGTTGTTGCGCATTTCAAAATGCAAAAAGGGCCAATAGTTATCATCCGTATCGGGAATCAAGAATGTATAAAACTCGACCTAAATGGAATTTCTATTGATAGGTCAGGACGGTTCAATCATTTTGGAGACTCAAAGTGAATTAAAAGTTCGGAGGCCCTATTAAAACTTATATAACTCTTATAGTTGTTAGATTATATAAAGTCCAAACAAACTAAAACGTGCACACATATATATCTTTTTCAAATGAGATCCCTATTAAATAAGGGCTTACATCTCTAGGTTCATTTGATATATCTTTTAGACATCCTTGTGATAGGTTGCCATAACGAACAACAAAGCTAGGACCATATCTGATGCTACGTACTATCTACGATAGTTTAGGAACCTAGAGAATAGTTTAATTGCTCATTGCGGACCAATTAGACTCAACCTCACACCTAAAAATCAACAAACTACTAGGTATACATGCTTACCGCGCCATGTGTGTGTAGTCTATTGGTGGATGAACTACCGCCATATGCATATATAGTCGGAGCACCTAGAACCGTACCCCACTTTCCATATAAGATCAAGTGGTATAACGCCATTTGAGGGGGCGTGGAAGGCTTCACACGGCCTCAACGGCGTGATACACTGCCCTGGGTGGCGTGAATGGCTGACGTGGAGGAAGCCCGTGAAGATGTCAACGGTGTTGAGGTGAAGAGTTCGACCGTTGAATGATCGAATTTGTGACCATTTGTACATTTAAGAATAATTAATTAATTATTTAAATTCAATCCTATATATGTATCACCATTTCTTCAAACTTTCACCATTCTCCTTATTCCTTCTACTAAGTGGCATATTATTTTTGAGCTTGTACGAAGTTGGCATCAAGACAAAATAGCGAACGTTTTGCGTGGTTGTTTAAATTTTACACAATATGGTTCTCGATGATGAGTCGTTTGTGATCAATCTAATTAACGAGGTGGACTTGGATACAACGTATGAGAAAATTGATGAGGAGTAAAAAACAGGTTAATCATCAGGAAATACGAGATCGAGATATCCAGAACCAGCTTAAGGCGGATTTGATTGAGGATATCTACGAGCGTTTTTCTTAAATTATTCATGTGTGATGTAATTTTTTTTATTTCTGTAATTTAGTTGTTTTTTATAATGTAATGTTTTATTTTTATGTTAAATAAAACTATTTAATTTCAATTTCAATATTATAAAAAGTAAAAAAAATAATAAATAAGTGTTCGGCTATTTAAATACATACCATTGATATCTACACACACTCCATACAGTCGTTTTGGAAAAAATTATCGTATGGGGAGGTCGTTTGGGTCCACATTTTTTTATTATTTAATTATATAAATACCCCCCCCCCCCTGAATTTATGCGGTCCTCGTCGATCCACGTCGGGTTGTTTTGCCTCAAACGATCGTATCAAGTGTGTGTATATATCAAATGCGTGTGTGCTTAAATATAATGACCCAACAATGGCATCACACCACACCATCACACCATGTATACCCAATTGTGTGTGATGAAATGGTCTGATCCAGTCATCATGCACATATCACTCATCACACACCGTGACACCATGTATATCACGTGCTCTAACATAACATCAAGATCTGTTAGAGCATGATCTGGTTCGTTGTGTGAAGTATCTAAACAAGATGATATTACAAAGAATGTTGTACACGAAGTGGAGCACGAACTGGTTGAGTTCGTGCACAAACTGGCACTTCGTGGACCTCCAGTTCGTGACCAGTACTGCTTATAGTATAAATACCAATTTTTTTAATTGCAACTAACTGGTTGAGAGAGGTTTGAGTCTATGTGTGTGTATTCTGAGTGTATTCTTCCTAAGTGTTCTTCATGTGATTCCAGATTGTAATTGTTCTATCATGATCAATAAACAATCGTTTAATTATATCTCGTATACCGAAATAGCTAGATCGAGTATACGATCCACCGCACTCGCGTTCTCAAGTGGTATCAGAGCATTTCGGTTCAATCTACTGATCTGTTCTTGGCTATTTTCGAGTTTTTTGATCCATTTTGTGTCGGTTTTGATAAATCGAGGTGTTTTTTTTCTTCCGTTCGATCATTTCAGTTGCGTTTTTTGTGTCAATTTCGATCCTAATTCAATCATTTTGATGGAATTTTGATCTATTGCTGGAAATTTCACTAAAAAAACATCCAAAATCACAAAAATTAGAGCAAAAATGGTTCAGTTCGTCAAATACAGCTCCAGTTCGTAGGTCTAACTGCCACGAAGTGTGACTTCGTGACTCGGTTTGTGTCAGTTCGTGAGTCAATTTGTGAGTGACTTCGTGACTCAGTTCGTGTCTGAGTTTGTAATTCAGTTCGTGAATCACTTCGCAAATCAGTTCATGTTTGATTTAGTCATTCAGTTCGTGAATTACTTCGCAAACCAGTTCGTGAGTCACTTCGTATTCAATTCGTGGACAGTTTATCATAGCTTGAAAATGGTTGATTATTCCGCAATGGCCGCAGTTCAATCGCAAATGCAAGCTTTACTTAACTTTGACAACGAAATCGGAACAAGTCAGAAAGTTCCTAAGTTGTTGAAGCTTGGAGATTTCTCATGGTGGCGTAAACGTTTTGAGGCATATGTTGGTACTAATGATGTGGATATCTGGATTCCAATCAAAGAAGGGTATACAATTCTATTGCAAGGAAATGGTCAATCGAAGCTTCATCGTAGTCTTACTACTAAGGTAAAAACTAAATATCAAGCAGATCAAAAAGCTTACGAGATTTTAACAATGGCATTACCAAAGAAACTCTTACATCAATTCAGTGATTGTTATTCAGCAAAATAGTTATGGGATGCATTGGTTAAACGTTGTGAGGAAAATGAGCAATATAAGAAAAGTAAACAAAAGGTTCTCAAGAAAGAGTTTAAAAACTTTTGTCATTATCCAAATGAGAGTGTTTCAGACTTGATTACTCGATTTTCACATCTTCTTAATGAGTTCGCATTAGTTTCTGTTACAAAAGATGTTGCTGATAAAAAGGAAAAGTTGTTGGAGGCCTTACCAAAAAAATGAGAAAATTTTGTTTTGATTCTCACAAGGCAAAAATTTTGGTTTTTTTTATTACGGAATAATTTTTAACGCACTGGTTATCATTGAGCATTGAATATATTCAAATAATTAAGATATACTAATTAATTATTCGGATACCAATATATAGGAGTTAGGACTAGGATTTCATCACTGAACATATTCAACTTTTTTTTTAATGGTAAATTTAGATTACTGACAGGTATTAGCCCATCCGATCATCTTTATTCCCCGAATAACAGTACATAACTCTCACTTGAAGACTACCATTGGAAAGAAACCTATTATAGATGAGAAAACCCTTTAGACGAACCTCTAACCCCTAATTTTTTTTCTTTCATAAATGACATAAACCAAAACCTCTCCATAATACCATTTTAATAAAGTGTTTAGGTATCTCACATTACCAGATCGAAGAATATTGGCGTAACATATTCAACTTAGGATGTCTTAATCACATTTGGAAGGACTTTAAAGTCAAGAGAGCGATGACAAATAAAAATTAGAGGTCGTTTAAAAATGACTTCTCCTAGTGGTTACCCTCTTGGCTTTTTGTGCTTTGCTCACTATGTGACCCGGGTTCTAATTCAAGAGGAGACAGTTTTACCCCATGTGGTCCTAGGAGGGGGTTTCTGCCAGGAGAAATCTTCAGGAGTGTGTGTCTTGGTTCTCACGGAGGTCCGAGTAATCGACCTTGGACATAGCCCCTCAAGGATAGGTTTACACGTGAGACCAGGGTCGCCTGATCGATGTTGTTCCAAAAAAAAAAAATTGAGTATTGCATCAAATGACTAACATGTATTAAAGATTGACTAAATTTTTATAATAAATAAGAGTGACATGTAATCTGGCATTTATATATTGACTTGACACACAAGTTAAAAGCACACATATCTATATTTGTTAAATTAATTTTTATTTAAAACATTCGTTGAAGCTTGCTTTTATTGTTATTGCGTTTTATAATAACACGGATACATAAAATAGTTATTTTGTTAAAATTCAATGTAAAGAAATGTATATACAAAAAAAATTATGTAACAACATTTAAATTAAAATAATAGAGTAAATAAAAATAAAATATTAATACATATACGTAACAATGTAAAACTAATACCAAAAAAATCTAAAAGAAAAGAACAAAAGTGACAAATACGATTATGGAAATTTATGTTTATAGGATCCAAAGTTCCAACCTGAGATCCATGATTTCACCAAACACAAGTACTATTCACCAAGTTGCAAATTGCATATTACAAGATTTTGTAGAACGCGCGTTTCCGTGGGGATAATGCGGACATACAAAACAATTGAATTGCTACAACGATACGTAAAGAAGACGAAAATAAAAAATGCGTAACGACCCAAACACTGTAGTTGAAATACTATATCACCACGTAAAGATAACAAAATAAAAAACTGAGTAAAGACGTTAAAATTAGAATACAAACGCTTAAAGTATTGAGCATACTATCTGAAATTTATGTTACATGATTATATACATTATACAATTAACTTATGTGCTAAATTCATTGCGCTTGGGAAGAAATACAAAAACATAACACAAACACGATGGGGCCAAACAAAACAGTCATTGTTATAACGCTACATAAAGAAAATCGAAGTATGAAAGACTACGTAACAATGCTAAAATTGAAAATCAACGCTAAAAGCATTGAGTCTTTGACATAAAAGTTTATGATAGATGACTTTATTAGTTACACCTCAAACTTTTATGTTAAATTTCTTATGCTTAGATATAAAGCAAATAAATAAATCTAGATAACAATAAAAAAACTAAATAAATTAATTAATGACACACTAAATAACAAAACCAACTAAAAAAGAAACTAAATGACAAAACGCACTAAAAAACAATCCCTCTTAATGGTTATTGGAAATTGTATTTAAATATAACTAGAATTTATTTTCCACAGGTTGCAGAGAAGATAACATGATGACACAAAATAGTTGGCATAGTGCAACGTAAAAAACAGACAAATATAAAAGCTTTGCGTGATAACGTTACTAAAAAATAAAGTAGAAAATGAAAAACCGTTACGTAAACGCAATGATGTAAAATTAAAACCAAAAAACCTTAAAGAAAAAGAAAAAAAGGAGAAAAATTAATTAAAAAAAAAGTATAGAAAAACTTAAACGCTCAAAGCATCGAACCTAAGATATAAAAGTTATTTTAAACGACTCTACCAATAAACCACCTATGTGTTGTGTGTTGCACATGTTTGACCACGAAGGAAACAAATTATTAAAAAAGTAATAATAATCTGAAGCTGCCACGCGACATCGTCTATCCAATAAAGCCACGTGACATTCATCCAATGAAACAACGTGACATTCATTTAACGGAGGTCACACCAAATATTAGGAAACCATCGAGCAATTGTCTCAATGGTATTTGAGAGAGGATTGAGTTTCTGACTGAGAGGTCAGTGGTTCAATCCTTACAGAGGGGTTTCTTGGCAGTAAGTCAGTTTCCCCTGAACTGGTGTTGTAGTTGAGTGCATGGCTGATGTACGAGCTTCCCCCTAGGGAACGTGCCAGTCACTATCACCTCAATAGTGAAGATGATCGGGTGAGTAGGTAATGCACTCGTCAGTAATCTAAAATCGCCAATAAAAAAAATTAAATAAAATAACAACAAGAACAAAAGTATAAAACCATGTTTTATGAGAAACCCTCACATGACCAACGGCGGAACCACGGGAGGGTCCGGGGGGTCCGGTGACCCTCCGGCGACTCTCCGACGATGACATTTTTCACTGACTGAGGTCTGCAATTAAGTAGTTTTTTAGTACTTTGACCCTCAGATAATCCCTAGTGTTGAGTGGTTTGGTAGGAAGAAAAAAGAAATAAAGTAACATGATTGAATACATTTTCCGGCGACACCTGCGTTGAGTTAGGGTTTTCTGATGATCGTGAAGGAGAAGAAACACATATAATAAACAATATTTTAGTTTCTTTTATTTAAGTCCTTTTAAAATCAATTCCTGACAAACCTACTCTTCTGTTTAGTTTGTCTTGTCAAAATTTTCTTTTCCACTGACATGGATAATCGAACAAGTTATTCTTTTCTAAATAATTCAAAATAAATAATATTTAGACTTTGATTAACTTTTTTAAATTGTAGATAATTTTATTTTGATTTCTTTCTCCTAATATATATATAACCCGCATATATATACAAGATTTCCCAATTAGTAAAGAAAATATCTGTAAAACGTGATTTCTACGATGGAGTTGATTACAATCTCCTTAAGTAACAAGATTTGAGATTTTCTAGTAAAGGCATTATTGTTTTCTGACGAGAAAGATGTTTTTGTACATTATTCATTAAATTTAAAAAAAAAAAACCAAATTCAGAATAATTTCAAGATATACAAAATCAAATATTATAGTTACTCGTCAACGGTAGTTCTCAAGCTTGTTATGCATCATCGTTAAAGACGACCATGTAAAAAGTTCTACATTGACCCTCTAAATAAATTTTTCTAGTTCCGCC
>JBCNJP010012067.1:0-14403 GCA_039602395.1 Deinandra increscens subsp. villosa
CTCTCTCTCTCTAGACTTTGTGTAATCTCTAAGTGAAATCAATAAAGCAAAGCTTTATTTACTTGTTTGTGTATCTCCGATTACCGAATCATGTAGTAGTAAGATCGTACAGTGATTTTACATAGGTTCTATGCAATTAAACGACAACATGGAATTCAATATTTCAAATCAGCACGAGACTTTGATACATTGTTGGTGTGGGATGTTCGGGAGCTTACTCGTAAACCTTTTTGTAACTATGGCACTGATTGGAGAGGTATTCATTTCAAAAAGCAAATTGAAAAAGAATGTGCTTTTGGATTTCAATACATGAAGCCTCAGAAACCAAAAAGGCGTAGACATTCAACAAAGATTCATAAACAAACCGGGAAGAAGCTGTTAATTCTTACTTTCAAGAAAAAGCCAAAGGTGATGAAAAAAATTTCCATTGATAAAGATGGAGTTAGATTTCATCAGAAACCTGAAATGGTGGTATTACAATGAGAGGACTGGAGAAGTAGTTATTGTGTTAGAAGAAGACAACAATGTTGTGAAGGTGTATGATCCAATGTGGCTGATCAACTTATCAAGGGCCGACATAGATGTGTTGTATCACAATCAGATTCTGTTTCATCCAGATTATATGGAGCAAGCTTTGCAGTTCCAAAGGGTGATTCGGATATGTTTTGCATTTAACATCTATGCCGGACATAATCATCAGATTAACTAGACTGGGACAGAGACTGGAGCTGAAGTTTGATCAAGACTAACCAGCATTTGCCAAGGGGGAGTTTGTTAGTACCTGAAGATGGCAACATGCTGGATCAGACGAAGTTTTGGAGAATTAAAATTCTAGCCTGCCGAACCCTGGCCGAACTGGAGCCGAACTCAAGGTTCGGATGACCTGTAGGGTTCAGACAGACTTAAGCTATATATATAGGTTGATAGGTTTGAATTACGTAAGAGAGTTTTGCTAAGTGTGTGCTTTTATAGTGTCTAGCTCTGAGTCTGTATTGATAATCTGTTCTTGGTTTCAATAAGATTGAGCTTGTTATTTACTCTCGTTTGTTATCGAATTGTTACCAAATGTCTAAGAGTTGAGTACGATCCGCCACGTCCACACTCTTTCAGTCTGGGCCTCTGATTATTTACAGGCTCGTAGGGCTTGGTTCCCTGGGTATGGTTCATCGGGCCCGTTAAGTTTATCGCATGCATTCATGCATGTGGAGTTAAGTGAATCTGTTCACACCACTTTGATCAAGTGGTGTAGCCCGAACCAATCTACTTATCTTGGCCCAAAAACATTATGTGAATGGTGAAATAATCGCTATAATAAATATTCCAAAAATAGGTTTTTGGGTGTTTTAGGCCGATGGCCCATTTGGTATGATCGACCCGATTAAAAGGTTGTCTAGACCCGTTTTATGATTTCAAACATATCGTCGTGTAATCGTGTTCAAGATGTTGACGTGCAATGTGTTTATATATATATATATTTTGTCTTGATCTTAACCAGTGGAACTAACACAACCAAATGAACTTAGGGTTTACGAATGGAATGAATATGAATAATGAACAAGAAAGAAAAAGGTTATACCTTTGTAGATGACGAATGCTAGTTGGAGAATCGAAAGGAAGTGTCCGAGGGCTTGGATGGGCTTCTTAAGAGCCTTGCATGTGTTTAATGAATATGTTAACAAAGGCTTCGAATAGTTACTAATTCATGAGATTGTGGATGCTTACCGATGTGAGAGTGGATATGAAGGATGATGTGCACACATGGACGATGCTTGGTTTTACTTTGATCTTGGGGAGTGTCTTGATAATAGGTGGTATGGTGGTATAGCTCGTGGGATCATAGAGGTGGCGATATGGTGATTGCATATTGGGATTTTGTGGTGGTGTTCGATGATGTTTGCATTCATGACGGTTTTGATGTAGATGGTTGATGCAGGGTGGTAATAAGGACCCGTAGGTGGTGGATGGTGGATCTAGGAAATTTAGGTGGTAGATAGTGGTGTCTAGGTGTGGTCGTTCGGTGGTGACTTAGATCCCGAGAGGAGGAGAGTGGGCGAGAACTATGAGAGTTAGAGAGAAATGAGGTGTGTAAGTCAATGTTCGGTGGATGTGAGGTGGTTATATCCACTGATTGTGTACCATTAGAGGGTAACCATTAGGAGCGAGAAGAGAGAGTGTGTGTGAGAGATGTGACATGTAACCAATGAGGTCAAGGTCTATGCATGAGTTTTAGTTGGTTGAGAGAAATTTGGGTTAGATTTAGAAGCAGCCTCTATGGTTGGCTCACTCTCATGCAAGGCTTCCTATTGGTGAATGTATTTATAGTCTAGTCCCTTAAGATTGAACTTCGGACAAATTAGGGAAGTCTAGGTGGAGTATAACTTGGTTTGGATAAATCAAAAATGAAATGCTACAAGTGTTCAAATTTTGACATTTGCTCGTGAATGTTCTCAATCAACAAATGATCAATCCAAGTCTGGTAGTCAAGCTCAGACATCAAAGACTACAACAACTAATTCAAGTAAAAAAGCATTGGTTTCTCAAGTTGGTCAAGGATATGACTAGGGAAAAATATTTTGGTGATCAATCTGCATTAACTGCAATTCATTCTCCAATGAATTCTAACGAATGTTTGACTGATTATGATACAGATTGAACATCAAATCATTCTGAGAAACCTAACAGTCAATTTGCATTTATGGTTAAGGTTGAACAAAGTGATTCTGATTCTAAATCCAGTGGTTAGAATCCACATGTGAATTTTGTTCATAAAAGGATAAGAAGATTCGAGTTCTGATTAAATAAAATGAATTGTTAGTTGTTGAAAGCAAAAGGAAGAAGAAGAGTTGGAAGAATATAGGTGGAAGTTGGATGAGTTAAATCAAGAGTGGTTATCTGAGAAAGATAAATCTAGTTCTTAATATAATTGTCTGGCTGAGTGGTTTGCATGTATTCAAACTGAAACTGTTAACAAGGAATTGAAGTTTCAAAATGAGATTGAGGAGTTAGTGAAGAAAGTTAAAAAAGTTATCTGAAAAAAATGATACCTTGACAATAGAATTTGAAAAATGGAAGAATGAAGCGAAAGAAGCTAAAGGCGATTTTAATGTTTTATTTAAAAAATTAAAGAATAAGCTTGATGTTCTTAACAAGACTTTTAATAAACTTGCTACTAAAGCCATGGGTTATCAGAATGATAACCTCAAGTTACTTGAAGATTAAAAAGAATTGGTTCGTGAAAACAAGTTACTAAAGGAGAATGTGGAAATTCATAAATGGAATGAAGAATAGATTAAGAAAGAATTGTTCGATGAATTGGACAATATGCGATTGCAAAAATCATAAACGAACAAGTTGCAAGAAAGTTAATTGCATCTGAAAAGGATTGTCTGAAGCTCAGCAAAAGATTTCTGATCTGAAAATCCAAGTCATTGATGTAAATCGAAAGATGAACAATATCACAAATTCACAATCTTTCACAAGTTTTGTTGTGCAAAGATAAGAATTTTGAGAAGGTATTTGAGAAACTGTTCCACCTCTTACTGTGATCAAAGAATCAATTAATGTTTTGAAGGAAAAGATAGAAGATTGTGATTATTCAAAATTTTCTAGTTCAAGTTCTATGGAAGAAAAGAATTCGAAGAAAAAGAAGTCCAAAAAGGCTGACAAGAAATCTGGAAACAAGAATTCTGAAATTTCTTATCATGTCAAAATTTGTGTCTGGATCTTCGTCGTCTGAAGAAGAGAAATTAGTTATTCCAATTATGAAGATTATTTCTCATACTAATATTGATGAAACGATCTTTTGTGAACAAAAAGATGCAAGCAAAGTGAAAACTGAATTTTCTCGACTGGCAAAGAAACGGCGTGAATCATCTGGTTCGAAGGAAAAGAATTCTGAAAAACAAGATGGTTTTAGTTTTTCAGACGAAGATGTTGCAGATCGAAGGGCTAAACGTCAAAAGCAATTGAAGAAGCTTGATACTTAAATAAGTCAACAAGGATATCTTCAATGCTGATAAAGTTCAGAGTGAAAGATTATATAAGTTGAAAGGTTCTGAGCAAGAGTTTTAGATAAAGAGTTCCCACTAAATTATGTGGATATTGGAAAGATAGCTTAAGTATTTGTTATGGAGAATGCTGCTACACCCAAGAAGACATTTTCTTCTGGTGGTTCTAATTCCACTCGCGAAGTCCTACTTTGAAATAGGTGCATGATCATCAACATCACATGTATGATATTTTTTATGATCATTTTGGAGTTCATACAGTTTGTGAAGCTTTACAGGGTGCCAAACAGAACAAGATAAACAATCGTTTGTGTTACCAATGTCGCCAGAAGGGGAATACACCCTTACCCGTTAATGACATTGATTTAGTAACTTGAAAACATGGGCCGTAAAATTTCGCTTACATTACTTATCAAAACAAGTTATAACCCTCATTTATAAAACAAGTTAAACATTTAACTTCCATCTTTTATCAGATTATCCATCGGAACATAGCCATTCAAAATAGTCACAAAGTATCAACAATACCCCCAAAGGATTAGTGTTCGGTTCCAAAACACTTCATGCTCGATCATGACCCGTCACCCCAGTTTGCTACATGCCAATAACACCAGTAACATATTAGTATTAATGACATATTACATCCCGCCCCACTACTCACCCATTTAAATGACAGAAAAACAGCAAAACTATAATTTTGGGTTCCAAGCGTATCGCTTGGAACTTCAACAACACTAGGCGATACGCATACTGTGCAATCGTATCGCTTGCATTACCTCATGCTCAAAGCGATATGCTTGGAGAGTTAATTCCAGGGTTCAGGTGAAATTTTCCCAATTTTTATACTTAGTTCTATTTCTATCCATTTTCACCCTTCCAACCAAAATTTCTTAAGACTTTCATTCCAGCCATTCGTTTACTTGCTAACAATTTCACATTCAAAAAAACCATATGCATACACTTAAAATATTCAAGACGTCGGGTTAATCGAACATTCATTCAAATGAAAATTCTCAACCTGTTGACCCATTAAGGTCCATTCGTCCAGAATTTTTAATTATATAACCTCTAAAGGTCAACTTAGCCCCTTTATCTTTATGCTCATCATAACTATCTCAACTAGAGCAAGTAATTAAATTCACATTGTCACTTACTCAACCATTTTATAATCTACTTCATTTGATTCAAGGTTTGGGTAATCAATTCCCCTTAGTACAACGACTTGTACCAAGAATACACACTCACACAAAGGTACACACTTTAAATTGGGGTTATTTCTAACCAGCACACAACCTAGGATCAATTAGTTTACTTCAAATTCCATCTTAACCCATACGGGTCATAAATTCTTTCACATCTTTAATTTATTCATAGATGAATTCACTTCATGGTTCATTTATGTATAAGTCATCATCACAAGAAGTGTCTTCTATATAACAATCTAGACACTTTCATATCTCCATAACTCTAGCACAATTATGTTGCTCATCTTAACACCAAGCGGGTCATACAACATGCTTTACGACTCACCTCTTAGTTTATCCATCTTTACCCTGTCGGGTCATAATTACACACTTTTGTAGCACACAATGGTATTACCTCTACATCCTTACTCAACGAGTCATTCATTACAATCCTACCCCAAACAGATCATTCATTACAATCTTACCCTAAATGGGTCATTCATTACAATCTTCCCTTAACAGGTCATTTATTACAATCCTACCGCAAACGAGTCATTCATTACAATCCTACCCCCAAACAGGTCATTCATTACAATCTTCCCCTAAATGGGTCATTCATTACAATCTTACCCCAAACGGGTCATTCATTACAATCTTACCCCGAATGGGTCATTCATTACAATCCTAACCCATACGGGTCATTCATTATAATCTTACCCTAAACGGGTCATTCATTAGAATCTTACCCCAAACGGGTCATTCATTACAATCTTACCCCAAATGGGTCATTCATTACAATCTTATCACAAACGGGTCATTCATTACAATCTTACCCTAAACAGGTCATTCATTACAATCTTACACCAAACGGGTCATTCATTACAATCTTATCCCAAACAGGTCATTCATTACAATCTTACCCCAGACAGGTCATTCATTATGATCCTTAGTTTAACGCACATAGGTGATATACACACATCTTTACGCAGATGGGGTCACAAATCATATTCCACATAAACACTTCTTATTCTATATAGATTACCACAAACAGGTCATAGAACATACCTAAAATAAACACATACTTGCATATATTTTTCTATGGTGTTGTAGCTATTATCCAACTACAAACATCATATGTCCACTATATCCATATTCTTCCTTATGGTCATAACCCATCATAACATACTTTGAAAAGTAACACCTAATCACTTATTTGTTACCAATCTTGCCCAACTGGGCCAAAATCATACAACCATACATCACCATTCTTTACGAATATAAATTCTTTGTCAATCTACTTCAATTTTATTATAGATAGTTACCCACACTAGTCAATAACTATGCCATACGAATACTTTGTAACAAACTGAACAAACTTAAATGTTACCCGAGTTTTCAGATTAACAATCAATAACATGAGTAAACATAGCACCAAGCATTTTATCACATAACCATTGGCATAATTTACCATATTTTCAAGTTCCACTTTCCTTTTAGGCATTTTATCAAACATGTGGTGTGTATTATAAACACCTAATCTATCGCATTCATATTTAACATACTAAGTCACTCATTATACCCTACAGTTAAATCTTATCCCTAATCTTAGGTCAAATTATCAATTTTTATCACATTCTAATGCATACTTGAGGATTAAGTAACTAAACCCACTCTCCCATTACCCATGAAAATAGATTTCCACCATAGGGGTTTACCTTCCCTTAAATTTAAAGTACAAGCATACTTAGATTAGCCATGCAATCTACAACACACACATACACCAGTTGCTTGTATATCAAGCATACAATCAAATTTGTTCGTTAATTTAGCATATTAGATGACCTAAATCTTTAACAACTTAGGGGGAGAAACTTACTTGACATATTAAACAAAAAATGGAGGAAGAAAAACGAGTGTGGGTTGAAGAATCCTCCTAATTTCAAATTCCACCACTAAACCCATCAAGTTTTAGCCTTGGAATCGAGATTGCTTAAAATCCTTGCTCCCCCTCTTCTCCCTTTCACGTCTGCGACCTTTTCCTGTAGGAAAAGTCCTGGCTTTTCTTTTAATCCAATTATTTACATACTACCCCCTTGCACTTTAAACTTTTTGTTAAATCTAGATACTAACTTATCTTTTACACAAAGCACACTCGTCTTTCATGACATTTTCTATTAGTCACCTAAAGGGTCTTTCTTGAGGTGCGAACGATGACACACGCTAGTTTAATGACGCGCAATAACGTGTGTCATTAAAAATCTGTCATAATTATAAAATATTAAGAGTAAATGACGCGCAATTTTGCATGTCATTAAATCTCTGTCATGAAAAAGAACACGGAGGATACCTTCAAAAAGTGTGTGTCATCTTATAGTGTCATTTTATTTTCCCTCTCATATTTTTGTCCTAAAATCTCATTTCCCTCTAAAACTCGTTCATCCCCCCCCCCCCACTCCTAAACTCTCCGCCTCACCTTCTCCCCTAATTAGCAGAAGCTACAGCCCTCCCCGCTTAATTTCAATCCAACTAACCTTAATCGAACCCTTACTCAATTTCAAATTACTTTTCGTCTCCATCTGCCTCTTCATTCGCCGTCTCTTTCAGTTTTCAAGTCTCTTTTCAATTTTAAAGGAGCATCTTCACCGTCGGTTATTCTATTTTCCTCGGAGATCTAGTCAAAGAAGGACCGTTTGAGGCCTTACCGAGGGGGAAGATTGTGTGGTGGCTTTGAATAACCGTTTGTCTCCCTGGTAAGTTCTCCATCCCCTCTCTTCCTCATTGTAAGTCCAGAATCCATGGATCTTACACGATATCTTCACACTAACCCGTGCGGAATCCGGTTTAGTATGTGTCAAGTAGGAGGATACGATAGTTATGAATAATAGTAATCAACACAAACAATAAACAAAGAACTTACAATGTATTTCAGATGATTGTATGATTACAAAAACCAAAGCCCCCAAAATTGTGAACCTCCTCTAACTTTCTACCAAAAAGTCTAACCTAATCACAACACATGATTAGGTTTATATACTTACCAAAACACACTAAAATCGGTTCCCCAAGGCCCAATTCGTAAACCCCTTCGAACCCACTAACAAGACCAAACTAGTTACAAAATATCCTAAGTCTAATGTACAAGCCTCACAAAATGTTTCCCTACAATCTTCCCCTAGGCTTGTACCATTAAGACTTCAAGGCAGACTCAAATGAAATGAAACTTTTCCTGGTTTCCTATAGACTTCATCTTCAATAATTTTCTCTGCAGCAGCTCTAAATGCATCCACTCGAAGATCATATTCTTTGTACAAAGTGACTCTCTGAATAGTCTTCTGGGCAAGAGTCTTTATATCCTTCTCTTCAAACCTCAAAAGGTCTTGAGTGTCATACAAACGAAATTCCCTGTCTGAGCAGACAATAACTGCCTCTGCAGTAGATGGGTCATAGTGCCATCCTATGAATGAAGAAAGAGATCCGTCCGGATATCTGTCACCCAACGGAACAACTTTCACTTTCTGTGTAGGAGGCCAAACAACTACCTTTTGAATTTCACCTGTTATCGGATTCTTCTCTTTAACAAGACGAGACTTAGCAGTTGCAAAATTCTCAAACCCATTCCTCGATTCCCTCAGCAATCTGTTTTGAACATAGGCAGCATCTCCACTCTGTCTACGTTGATGAAAGGTGCATTAAGCAATGCATTTAGATCCACCTTTGTCCAAGAATGAAAGTCATTAATGTTATTATAATACTCCACCGGTGCATGACCTTTTCTAATCACAGCATGCAATTCCTAATCTGAATCATAAATACAAGCACACACACCATCTCGATTTCCATATTTATCAAACTCACTTACTCCAAGTCTGAGGGAATATCTTTGAGGTGGAGCTGTCAGTTCCCTAAACCAAATTTGCAGTATCACCCGGACTATGAGGGATCACAGTCTTTGGTACACTGCTACCATCAGTTGGTATGGAGTCCAGATCATCACACACATCATCAAATATAGTATCCAGGTCAGTGTCTTCCAGATATCCAGATCCACCTGCTGCAAGCTCCTTGGCTAAATCTTCAAAACCTTCATCATTTCCTGGACTAAACATGTCATCAAAATCTCTTGAGCCACTGGCCTGGTTATCTTTATCATCACCTTTCTTTTCTGCAACTTTAGTCCTTTCTTTCTGGAACTTCAAATACAATGCATTCAGATAACCTAGATTAGCATTGCACGCATTAAGTTTCTCAGACAACAAGGCATTTTGAGCGTTCACTGCTTCAACTTCACTAGTCAGATTATGAATTTTTAAAGACTGGCTAACTTCAGAAGCCATCATATCAGTAATCTTTCTACCCTTGATCTCGTTCTCTTCCAACAAAAACTTTATTTTCTCGCCATCGGAGGCATCATCTGGTAACACAGACCTCTTTCCTTTGTCTAGAATATAACTGACAACACTTTCAATGCATACATTTGGAGGAACTTCTGTCTGTATGTTTTCCTGACCTTCAATCACATCAACTGTTTTAGGTGTGGGATTAGCTGAAGATAATGTACCTGATTCACGTAGTACAACACTTGAACGAGATGCTATAAATCGAAACTTCAGCTGCTTTTTGGGTGGGCTTTGGCTTGAACTATCAATGTTCTCAGAACTTGAAGCTAATGGAGTATCTTCTGAGGGAGGATTCAGACTATCTCTCCTTCTCTTGGTCACAAGAGGAACATAATCATCTATTTCATCAGCTTCAACATCAGACAACATAATTTCCGGCACAACATTGACATCTTCATACATATCAAACTCTGACTCAGACGATTGTGAGTTCACAAATACTTGAACATTAGATGGACCCTCCTAATCATCTGCAACACTTGCATTTATTGCTGGTTTAACACCTTCTGTCTCTAGAAATGCACCCAGCTTAACAAATTATTTCCTTCCTTCAAATACAAGCTTCCCAGATCTAGATGTCTTCAAGATATTGAATACATTGCATGTCATAGGTTTCAGCTCAAACCTGTCAATTCTTCTTTCAAGACTTGGGTACTTCACATGTTAAAATCATTTGCACAAATCTCGGAGTCATTATGAAATGTTTCGAACGGTTTCCAGATACATTCCTGACCCAATCCATTAACAGCATCTTTGAGAAGTTAAATTCCCAGTCAAGAGCCAAGGCAACAAAACCAGTACCATGTTGCTCATTTAACTGGTCTTTTGAAGTTCGTTTTCCGATAAAGCACATTTGAAAATAATGTGCTAATGCTCTCCAATACCCAGGCAATAGCTTCTTCATTATTGGTGGAAACTTATCACCCTCATATGCCATCACATCCAATCCATCCTTAATAACTTCTGCAGAGTATTTAATTAGATCTTCTGGTTTATCAGCAATATGTAGAACTTCTCTAATCACCGACTCATTCACAATGATGTTGGTATTCAGAACACGAGCTCGAATCTCAGTCTGATTGCTGTTGGCACTAGCGGTATTCCAGAATTCTCTGATCATCCGCTCATCAAGCTCTATCTCCTCTCTTAAAGCATATGAAATTTTGCAAACATTCAGCCCAACAATCAATGAGTTGAAAACATCTTTTACATTCTCTGGTGGGTCTCCCAAATATGCAACCTGGTTGTGATCAGAAGCTAATAACAGATCCATGGCTGCAAAACAAACATGAAGATTTTGATACGAGAGACATCAATACACAACAAATCTCAAAATATCATTCGCATAATCGAAAAATTATCCTCATTAGTATTTTGATCGAAAACCAGACTTACAATTCACAAAAATGTTTTTCTGCTAATATAACAGATCCAAGTCAAAGAAATTCGATCCAAGTTCAATTTTTTTCAAACCAAACAAGAGATTTCAATAGCACTTAGGGATTTCGATTCAGTTTATTAGGTTTTCGATCTAAGGAAGAGGATTACGATTAGCCCATGAGTTTCCGATCCATCGGGTTTTCGATCCAAACTTTGGATCTCGATCGAAATCCTGGATTTCGATTAGGTACAATGTAACCCGGTTTAACAGTTTTTCGAACCAACTTCCGGTTTACGATCTGGTTCAGCTAAATAGGAATTCGATCCAGCAGTCGGTTCTCGATCCGGTCCAAACCAGAATCGGAATTCGATTGTGAGGTTGGTTTTCGGTCCGGTTCGATCGAAAATTGGTCGTCTTCTCCGATGAAACCTGCAACTTCAACAAAAACTCAAGTTTTTCACAAATTAACTGCAATCAACCTTGAAACAATGAAAAACACAACAGATCTTGAAGGTTTGATAAAAAATCTTTGAAAACTCCGACCGATTGAGGTGAAAGTGTAAGGGTTGCGGCGGTGGTGTTTGGTTGTGTAGGTGGTGACGGACGGCGGTGGATGGTGGTGTGAGGGTGAAAGCCGGTGAAACCTGGTGGTGGTGCGCCGCTGTGAAGATGGCGGCAGTCGGTGATGGTGGAGGTGTTTGGACGGAGAAGGGGACGAGAGAGATGGAGAGGCGATGGTGAATGAGTGCACCGCCACTCTCCCTTTTTTTCTTTTTAAGCAAATTTCTTAAATTACCAATTACCCCCTCAACAATTTTCAAGTTACAAAACAGCTTCAAAACTTTCAAAACTAATGTAAACTGCATTTCCGGACCCTTAATTTTTGAAGAACGAATACACGACCACTTTCAAATAATTTTCTTCATTACTTCCCCTCAGACCGAGCTTGGAAAACTTTTGATTGAGCAAAACCAAACAAACGAACAAAAAGTAAAAATAAAAAATAATTTAGAGACACACAAAACACCAAACTAGTTCTGAGATGGTTCATAGGGATCAAACCGGCCTCCTTTGAATTGAAGAACGTTTTTTAGTCTCCATTACTCGAACATATCCAGGTGATTGCCCGTATATTGGTCCACCTTAAACTCATGTCCCTCATTTTCCCGGATGTTTGTCACTTATTTTATCTCTTAGGTTCATTAAATTATGAACATTTGACCGTCACACACAGATCCTAGGTAATTTACCATGTAGTCTATCAAGCACACACATTCCCTACCACATATTTTTCACAATCCATATCCAAGGTCTGTAAATATTTCTCTAGACTTGGTTGAGAAAAGAAAAGAACAGATCATAAGAGATGGGTATAATATACACAGACTCATTTGATTTCAACTTAGAGGCATTTTTCAGTCAGGCATTAACCTTTCCTCAAATACATAAGTATCATCACAAGTCAAGGCTGAAGGGTTTTGGACACTAGAGGGTCTCTTTTAGTGTGCACTTTGGCATATTTTAAGTTTATTATAATATACAACAATCTGCAAGCATGTTAGTAATCCTAACCATGTCATTGCTCACGCAAAGCAGAGGTTAGGTTTACTAACACGTCAATACAGTCTACACCGGGTCATTACTCACGCAAAGCAGAGGCGAGACCAACTAACGGCTTAAGCATCCCCAGGTCTTTGCTTACGCAAAACAGAGGAGACACCGGTTTTATAGAAGATTAATTGAATACCTTGGAGTCCGACGTGTGTATCGGGAACACATGTGCAGTCAACTAGAGCATACACTTAACCTAAGTGTGTGCAGCCGGTCAAATGACATACGTTATCTTTAAGTGTGTAACGCATACCTTGTTTAGGAACAAAGCCTAATGAGCATATCACCGTGGATCACGTCTTTCACTTTAGTCGTACACGTGTCAGTCATCAAAAGCTAGAAATTCATTTCATTTCCCACCAATACCCAGAAACATGCAAAAAGAAATTATAATTAAAAAGCCTTATTTAGGAGAGACATACATACCTATGTTCCCTTGCTTTTTGATTTTAATAGCACAAAAAAAATTCATTTTTCCCTTTCTTTTAAATAATAAAAATGTAACAAATAAACTAAAAAAAATGGTCTGCCAAATCAGTCAGTAAAAGAGATCATTTTCAGACCTTCCACGCACATTTCAAACTTAGCTCGGTCAAGGGCCTTTGTGAACATGTCAGAGACATTTTGGTCAGAGCTCACCCTCTCCATCCGAATCAAGTTTATCTTAAAACAATCACGGATAAAATGGATTTTAATGTCAATGTGCTTGGTTTTGGAGAACATTACCGGATTCTTCACAATTTGCACAGCAGCTGTGTTATCACAATAAATTGGAGTGCAATCAAAGTTCATACCGTAGTCAGAGAGCTGATTTTGAATCAATATCACATGTGAGCAGCAAGCAGAGGCTGCTACATACTCAGCTTTTGTAGTGGAAGTTGATAATGTCTGTTGTTTTTTACATTGCCAAGAAATTAGCCTATCACCCAGGTACTGACATCCAGCCGAAGTTGATTTCCTGTCAAGAGACATACCCCCATATTTGCTGTCACAAAAAGCATATAATTCAAATTCGGAATTTTTAGGATACCAAAGTCCAAGCCGAGGCCTGCCCTTTAAGTATCTAAAACTTCTTTTAACAGCAGAAAGATGAGAGAATTTAGGTTTGGACTGATATCATGCGTACTGACAAACTGCGAACATGATATCAGGCTGACTTGCCGTTAAATACATCAGTGACCCAATCATTAATCGATACAGGTTCTCGCTCACATCCTCCCCATCTTCATCCGGAAGTAAAGTAGGCATGGATGCCATAGGAGTTGAAATGGGCTTGCAATCTTTCATATTATATTTCACCAAAATTTCATCCACATACTTCCCCTGATGAATAAGTCTTCATTTGTTGAAATAGGCTTGCACTCATTTCAAACTTCTTCTTCATGACTTCTTCAACTTTTGTGCACAAGTCTTCATTTGTTGCGCCAAAGATGATATCATCAACATAAACCTGTACCATGATAAAATCATCTTTGACCCTCTTTTGGAACAACGTCTGATCTATTACTCCCCTTGTATATCCATTCTCCACCAAGTGCTTTGTCAGAGTATCATACCATGACCGTGGTGCTTGATGCAACCCATTGAGAGCTCTATCCAATCTATACACATGATCTGGATGTTTAGCATCCATAAAACCTGGAGGTTGTGCCACATATACCTCGTCTGCCATCTCATCATACAAAAAGGCCATCTTCACGTCCATTTGACGCACCGTGAAATTTAGATATGATGCAACGGCAAGAAATATTTGAATTGCCTCCAAATGGGCGACTGGGGCATAGACCTCGTCATAATCAGGCCTTCAACTTGCTTATAGCCAG
>JBCNJP010012068.1:0-14403 GCA_039602395.1 Deinandra increscens subsp. villosa
CTGTAGGTCGTGAAATCTCCCAAACACACGATATTTCTATCACAAACGAGTGCGGAATCCTCTTAGGTGATTGATTCAAGAATAGAGATGAAGAGAACACAAGAAAACGATGATTTAATCGATAAAAACTAGATCTTTGCACACAAGAAACCTTGTCGGGTACAAAACAGTAATCGTAAACACCTCTCTTCCGGGTTTACGATCGTGAACACTTAGTGATCGTAAACACCTTGGCTCCTCCTCTCTAAATCGTAAACTGGCCACCCAAATGAGGAGGTCTTGAGGGGTTTATATAGCCACCCCATTGGGTTTACTATTGGGCCCCTTGTGGATTATAAACCCAATAGTAAACCCAAGCCCAATCATAAACTAGCCTAAATACAATAATCAAACTTGCCTATGATCCTAATTAAACCCTCTAAGCCCAGCCCAACTTATTTAATATTACAAGCCTCATAATCTAGCCTCTACAATCTTCCCCTAGGCTTGTGATATTAAATGTCTTCAATCTTTGAAATTCTTCTTCTTGACTGGCTGGCATAGATGTTGATGAAGATTCTTTCCGCAGAAATCTTCATTGGGTTTCATAACGGGCACTTGGGACTTCCTCTTGATCAGCATCAGCTTGAACTTCTTGAAATGAACAAGTTAATGAGAGGAGGATTCTCATTGAATTGCTTCTCTTGAAAGAATTGGTTCTTGCTGAATCGTCGGTAACTGTCTTGAATCTTCAAAACAATTAGAGGTTAAATTTTGAAAACCTCCTAACTTTGAAGAACTTGATTGTTGATCTTCAAACTTCATGATCTCTGACTGCTCTCTGTATCGTTTTCTTCAACGAGACTTGAAGTCTTCAGCTTCCCCTAAACACGTGAACATCTTCTTTGAAGCTCTTTTGAAAACTTGTAAAGACACCAACAACTTCCCCTGAACAGTTGCTTTTCCAGATGGAAGTCTTGTCCGGCTGGTTCTTTAACTTGCGTAGGAGCAACATCTTTCTATCATCAACTTGTCTGACACACATTTGAAAAAATATACTCCACCAGACATTTGATGACTGGTCTTTGGGTTAGAAGGTAATTATCATCTGTTCAGTTGATTCAAATTAACATAATTTTAACCAAAAACCCTCAATATAGATTACGGGTTTTCTATAAAACTTCCCCTGAACCTAAGACCTCTAAAGACTTCCCCTTAGCTGATAACTTCCCCTCAGCTAAGGACTTCCCCTGAGATAATACATATTATCTTCGAGTTCCCTTCAGATACTATGTATTATGGAAGTCTTTTCGGATAATACTTATTATCCTCCCTCCTTCCCCTAAAAATTTGTCAAGATCTGACGGAGGAAGTCTTTTCCATTAGATAATAAGTATCATCCTCGAGTTCCCTTCGGATAATACTTATTATCCCATACTCCTTCCCCTAAAAATTTGGCAAGATCTGTCGGGGGCATATTGTCATGCATTAAAACCCATGAAAAACACATTTTGACTTCTCAAATCAACCTGGCCAAGACGAAAACATGCCAAAAAGAACTTAACGACTCACATACAAAAGAGAAAAACAAACAAATACTTACAAATATCAACCACGAGAAAGTTTACAAGGGATCAAACCGTATGAATCTGACTGAGGAACCCTTTTCAGCTTCAGTTACTCAACTAGTCCAGGAGATTGTCGGTATGTTTGTCCGCTTTAAACTCAAACCCGTTTAATCCCAACCGAATGCTTCATGCTTAATATAGTACATTATTACCGTCATGTTTAATTGTCCCCACACCCAAGCGTACACAGCAAAACCTACCCAACCTCAGAGTTTATTGAGGATTCACAAACCCCCAACTTGAGGAACCATGCACCACGGCTATAACTACCACTTATTTTCATTAACCATCAGTTGGTGATCAGGTCGGCCGCTAAGCACGCAAACAAGACCAACTGAGTGATTATTTTTTATTTTCTTTTCTTTTTCATTTTTTTTATTTCTTTTTCTTTCTTTTTCTTTCTTTTTCTTTTCTTTTTCTTTTCTTTTTATTATGTGGTGTAGTCATGACAGCAGAGACATGGCGTGTGAGAGAGTGAATACTAGGTAATTACCACTCTCAACCCATTTTTGCCGGGACTCAGTCTTTTAAACCATGCAACCTGGGATGGGAAACTAAACATATATATCTTTTAAGTTCACTGCACTTTCATTGGAGGTCATAAGTTTAGGTCGAGCCTACCGATCATGTCACCGTGGAGCTTGCCTTTCACTTTCGCCTTGCGCGTGTCAGCCATCTCCAACCCGGACATTCATTTTACTTCCCCTAAACTTCTCAAAAACAAGACACAAACAATTAAAAATTAAAAAGCACACTATTTTTGAGGGGTCAACTTCATCATTACATTTCTTCCCCTTTCTTTTTGATTTTTAATGTCACAATCTTGTGAACATCATTTTACAGTTTTTTTTTTTTTTTTTTTAATAAAAAAAATACACAAACACACTTAAAAGAACAAAACACAAAATTTTGAAGATATCTAGCCAAGCTAACTTTCAAAGTATTGATTTGAAAATTTTTGAAAATTGGGTTTCATGACATGCACACTTCGTTGCATTTGAAGTCAAACACGTAATCAATCAACAGCTTAATTGAAACTTTAATGAAATAGGTTTGACTCAAAAGACCCTTTGCTGCCTCATCATTCAAACAACCAAGTTAAGAACAGTACCTTTCATGCTGATTTTGACATTTTACCTCTCAAAGAGACATACCTTCCATTGTATAGATTACTTGACATGACATGAAGATACGTCTCCTAAACTGTGCCTGGAACAATCACTTATCAACAAACAAATTAGTAATAAAAACGTTAGTGATAATCCTCCTTGATCGTTCCTGCACAGAGTGAAAGATTAGTTAGCCATTGGTACCCAGGCCATTGTTTTTCTGGGTACACCTGAGGAATCAATGAAAGATACCTCTTGTAAGAACATCCCCTTTGAAAAATCAGGAAGTTGGGATGGAACTGCCTTGATTTTTGGTTTCCAAGTTCCAGGTGATTTAACATTTGTTTTAGTCACCTTTGGAGTTGTGACCTTAGGTATTTCAACCTTCTTCGTTTTAGATTCACTTTTCAAAACAGTTTTTGTTTTAGTCACCTTTTGAGTTGTGACTTTAGGTATTTCAACCTTCTGCATTTTAGAATCATTTTTGAAAACAGTTTTTGTTTTAGTCACCTTTTGAGTTGTGACTTTAGGTATTTCAACCTTCTGCATTTTAGAATCATTTATCAAACACACGATATTTCTATCACAAACGAGTGCGAAATCCTCGTAGGTGATTGATTCAAGAATAGAGATGAAGAGAACACAAGAAAACGATGATTTAAACGATAAAAACTAGATCTTTGCACACAAGAAACCTTGTCGGGTACAAAACAGTAATCGTAAACACCTCTCTTCCGGGTTTACGATCGTGAACACTTAGTGATCGTAAACACCTTGGCTCCTCCTCTCTAAATCGTAAACTGGCCACCCAAATGAGGAGGTCTTGAGGGGTTTATATAGCCACCCCATTGGGTTTACTATTGGGCCCCTTGTGGATCATAAACCCAATAGTAAACCCAAGCCCAATCATAAACTAGCCTAAATACAATAATCAAACTAGCCTATGATCCTAATTAAACCCTCTAAGCCCAGCCCAACTTATTTAATATTACAAGCCTCATAATCTAGCCTCTACAGTCACCAAGCCAGAGATTGAAGATCAGACTCCTCTATTTCAAAATATCTCACATCCAAGGAGGAAAGAGTCTGATAGGCACATTATAAGCTGGAAATTCAATGCAGCTATCCATGCCTTTTTGATCAAAAGGAGAGGTGGCAGCATCTCCTACATACACAAACGTGATAGCTTCAAGACCTTGCCCAGATGGGATTTGAGAAGGTTGGCTGAGCTCCCCATTATTGATAAAGAATAAAGCGGAAGGGCAATAAATTTGAAGATGATGCTACAACAGGCTGCAAAAGACGACTTTGTGTCTTTTGGATATATGAAAGGTGAAAGGAAGAAGTCCAGGACAAAAATTGATGAAATGACCGGAAAGCCCAAAGTCTACCTGAAATTCAAACCAGCCAAAACAATGAACAGGGTCAGGATTCCAGACCAACAACTTTCAAGGCTGCAGTCTTTCCAGAAATGGTTTTATGACAATCAAACCGGTGAGGCTGTAATAAGAATTGGAGGAGATGCTGAGATTAGATTGTTTGATCCTATGGAAGTCTTTTCCTTCAGCAACGACGATTTGAAAATCCTGTGCGAAAATCCAATCCGTTGCGGGGCAGGAGATTATACAGCTGAAGAGGCAAATCTTTTTATGAGAGTTGCCAACAAAGCCCGAGGAATTGTCAAAGAAATAAAGGATTTGGCACAGAAGGTATGAGCTGATGAAGACCGAATTGAAGAAGATAGGGATTTGGCAAACCAAATGAACAATTCTTGGGGCGGTCTTGGAGAATCTTCTGAGCAAGTTGAAAAGCCAGCTGATGTCCCCGTTGCTAATGAGCCAACTGTTTTGGGGGAATCAGAGACTGTTAATCTGAACAAAGTGCCAAGCACGACTGAAGCCGGGGCTGAAGAATGAAGATCAAGTGGCTGAATCCCTCCCTAGGGGGAATATTGAAGATCAATGTAGGGAGGAATTCATTGTTTTGTTTAGTTAACTTGTCTAGATTAGTTTCTTTGTAATTTTGGTCTTTTGGTAGTTAGCGAAACTACCGAGCGAAACTGTTGTTTCGCTCGGTATCTAGTTTAGACTGTCTCAGTGACAGTTTCGCTTGGCCAGCGAAACTGCCAGCGAAACTGTCTACTGGTTAGTATATATTGTTGCCTTGGTGCACACTCTTGTAACTTTTGAAACTTTGAGAACCCTAATACAAGAAATCTGATTATTGGTAAGTTTGGTGACGGCTAGGAGCATTTCATACTATCTTTGTAGCTTGTATTCATCTCTTATCATTCTTTTGGTTCAAGTTGTGATTGTTCAATACTAGAAACCCATTTTAGCTATTGGAAATCATCTATTGTTGTTATTTCATTGGTTTTTCTTCTCAAACACCATCATTAGCACTATAAAAGTTCAGTGAGGACCAACAGTAAGAGCGCTGAACTTTGGACCTAGAGGTCCTGAGTTCGAAACTGGGCTGCCTCAATTATATTTTCTTTTTCTTTCATCCTTCCTTTCTTCATTTATTATTTTTTTTTCTTCTTTTCGCTCGTACACCTTCGTTATTTATCAGAATGACCTCAAATTTTAAACACAACCTCGAAATATATGAAAGAACATCATGAGTCTATAAAACGTGATTTTCGAGATTCACAGGTCGTCCGGTAAATTCCCGAACGCGCACGAAAACCAAGATCGTCCGGTAAATTCCCGAACGCGCACGAAAACCAAGCTATTGTCACGCCAAAGTGAACCTAAATTTGCTTCAAACCCTCAATTCAGATTACAAATCAACATTCAACAACCTAGAGCAATGAAATGATCATCATAGCCTTAGACACAGTAAATAGAACCATCATAACAGCCACTAATCAATTAAGAAACCATCACAGATCAGAACAACTAAGCTCAGATTTTATCAAAGACCTTCATAGCTGAAGTCAAAGACACAAATCCAGTAACATCAACAATAAACCAACCAATAACGATAACCATCCATTAAAAAGACCATCACATATCAGGATAAAATAAACCCAGATCTTATCAAAGAAGTTCATAGCCAAACTGAAAAAGAGATAGCGACAAAACCTGCAGGAACCACCAAACGACCGAAACTCATATCAAGATCTCGGCAACGACGGCAAAAAACAACAGTCCTTGCCTCGCCGCTGCCACAAATCATCAGTGGCATGAAAAGCACAGGAAAATCCCAACATCGTTATGTCGCCGCTTCAGTTAGCCTCTCGCAACCACAACCAATAAATGACATAAAAACCATAGATCCACGAACCCACCAAACACCGCCGCCGCTTCGACGCCTTAGGCGGAGCAACGGCTGCAAGAACTCAAAGGAAGCGTGTGTCGGTGGTCAGTCACCCCGAATTTAGCCGGTGAAATGAAGAATATCAAAAATAGAACACACATAGAGAGCAGTGTAAAAAGAGGCGCACCAACCAAATGTGCCCTAATCCTTTAACATAAACCTATTTATATGCTCCATAGCCATAACCCATGACCCATGATAATATCAATAGTCCAGCCACCCATGACCTCCGTGCTTTTTACAGCCAAGAAAAGGCAAATTAAAACAGGCATTGGGGAGTTGTAAGTTGGGCTTTAAAACCTGTACCAAGTGTGCATTATTAACTTGTACAAAATGCTTTAAGAGTTTGTACCATAAGTTGTATTATGTTAATATAGGATAATATCTAAATGGATAAAACTAATGTGAGAAATAAAACACTTCACCTAACCTTAATGATATGAAATTTAACTTATGTTTTATACCAAAACTTAATTATCTGAAATTTAAGTTATGTTTTATATCTAATAAGTAAAATTAATGTTAGAAAGGTGAATCTTTGATCATCCAACCTCAATGTTCTGAAACTTGGCTTATGTTTCATTTCTAAGACCAACTGGTATACTCGGCGTTATCACCCCCACAACGCCGTTATTAGACATTATCACCATCCCATATCAACGCAATTGATTAGGTGTGGTGGGAAGCGCCGAGAAGTCCACGCGTAATCAAGGCTTGAATTTCAAAATTCAACGGTAAAATTTGTTTAACATTTTACCGTTAGCTGGATTTATTAATAAAAGTTCAATTATTTTGTAACATTCTCATTATTTAAACCCCACCACACCACATTTTTAAATACAAACATTCTCTTCTTATACTTTTCTTCTATATTTTTTAAAGTTAAACACAATGAATCCAAACCAAGGTTCTAGCAATTAATACCCGGTCCCCCCAAATCACCTAAACCCGTGGCAAATGCCCATGTACGTGGGTCAACCGAAGCCTCTTTACACGGGCTCGCACCCCCCTCAAAACATGTACAACCCCAACCCCAACTTCAACAACTATGCTCAATGGGCTCAAACGCAAACTCCTCCTCCATTTCAATTTCCATCTCATCCCTAAAGGCCGTTATTCGAGCAAGAAGATGACGATGACGATGTCGAAGTGGTGCCGGAGACCCAAGTCAATACTCGAGTTAAAAAAGGAAGACGTAAGGGAAAACAATCCTTCGAGGGTACAATGGCTCCGACTGGAAAAAATCAAAATGGGATCTCGAGGAGGAGCTTGACTTGATCGAGGCATATATCGACGCCTCCGAAGACCCGAAACACGGTATTTTTTCTTCTAATGAAAGTTTTTTTTTCTCCACTAAATTTTTTAGCTAATCGATTTCTTTTTTTTTCATTGGTAACTCGCAACCGAAAGGTGCGTTTTGGGACCGCGTTAGTATCGGGTTCCACGACTTGCGAAAGTGTAAAGGCTACACGATGTTTCGCAACAACGATAAGTTGAGTGGAAAAGTGGGGGATCTTGAGAAAAAAGGTCTCAAAATTTCAAGGGGTTTGTAAAGGTTGCCAACGCCACCGTAAGAGCGGTGAAAATGACCTTGACGTTTTGAAAAAAGCGATCAACCGTTATCAAGATGATCACAACAGTGCACCTCCAATCAAGCACTTCAACCGCTTGAAGCGATCTCCCGAATTCCATGAGATCATGAAGGGGCCGGTGGTGTCAAAGAAGAGGTTGTCAACGGAGAGAGATGGCTCGATGGGTTCGGTGTCTACGGAGGTGACAAAGAACGAGTAACGAGCGAGAATAACTAACCCTGATGAAAACCTAAAGAATTCGAAGAATTGACAATTGTAAAGACCGAACGATCAGACTAAGCTTTAAACGATTAATTGGAGAATTTATTTATTATTTATGCCAGAAATATTTTATTTAATAGTTATTGTTACTAAAACACTCTTTTATGATCATAAATGTCACTTTTGATAATTATGTAAAGTTTATGGTTAAAATTGTAATTTCTCAAACTTAGGGGTTAATTATGTCAATTCAACAAAGTCTTAAAAATATAATTTTCCAGAATTTAGGGTTTATTATATAATTACTAAAACATCATAACAATTCTGAAAATTTCATATCTTTAGTAAAATTACACTTTTACCCCTTAAGTTTCAATAATTACATAAATGGCCCAAAGGTTGTAATATTTTGCGATGGTCATATTTAGACTTATGAAAACCTTAACATATGTTTATAAACACCCAAGAAGTGGGTTAGTAAGTTCCATTTGCTACAAAATTGTTAGATTAGAAAACTATGTGATAAAACACTTACTTTAACGGGTCAAAATGCATAACTCTTAGGTTTTTGATAAAAAAACAGTTTTGATGGTTTGGATACATCATAATATACTTAAAATATTAATTAGGACAGATTACAACCCTTGGTAAATGGTAATTGTGAATTTTGGTAGTTTTTCCCCAATTAAAGTGTGCGTTTAAGGTTTGACTTTTGATACAGAGGACATTTGGTCAAATCCAACAATAAGGTATTGTAAAGCACACAAAAAAAAAGAAACTTTGATAAAGAAACTTACTCGTGAAAGTCGATGGAAGCTGGTCAAATCGGAAGGTCAAACTGGTGGACTTTGACTTTTGAAAACGCAAACGGTTGGACAAGGCACGAAATTGAGACTCCAAGAAGCTTTAAGGATGTTCATAGGAGCAATATCAACTGGTATTTATAGGGTATGGGGTCGTTTAGGGTTTTAATTGAGCATAAGTGTGATTATGGTATGTCTTGAAGAAAAAGTCAATATTTTCAAGTATGGAAATGAATCAAAATGATTAATGAATTCGAATTATATATGGGATTTACTTGGAGAATAATTTAGGGGGCATTTAGATGAAGTTACGGGAGAAAACGGATCGAAAAACGAGTTAGAAACGAAGTTTTTATGCCAGAAATAGCCTAGAAATGGTGCTGGTCGCGATCAGGTCTCAAATACAGTTTATAAACTGTAGAACGAAGTTTTTATGCAGCGTGGCTAGGGTGGTAAGAGCGCTGAACTTTGGACCTAGAGGTCCTGAGTTCGAAACTGGGCTGCCTCAATTATATTTTCTTTTTCTTTCATCCTTCCTTTCTTCATTTATTATTTTTTTTTTCTTCTTTTCGCTCGTACACCTTCGTTATTTATCAGAATGACCTCAAATTTTAAACACAACCTCGAAATATATGAAAGAACATCACGAGTCTATAAAACGTGATTTTCGAGATTCACAGATCGTCCGGTAAATTCCCGAACGCGCACGAAAACCAAGATTTCGTTATTTGCGTTTCGACCTCCGATTTCCACGAAACTTCACACGGACCTACTTGTGTGCGCGACTAGTATTACCCACAAGTTTAATACGTGTTCGGATTCGCGTAATCGCTCGGTTTGACTTAAATAACGAAAACGATCGAATTAATGATTTAAAATGCAATAAATGCAAGACATCCAAACGATTCACGAACGATTCATTAAATGACATAAGTAAACATATCCAAATGATAAACGAGATAATAAAATGAAATGGAACATGATTCTTCATTGATTATCAATCAGGATTACAAGTTCGGGTCGGGTACAATCAAATGAAAAAACTGAAATGTTACAGTCTCCCCTACTTTAGAAAATTTCGTCCCGAAATTTAATCTCGAGAAGACTGCTCGAACAAATGCGGATATTTGGTCTTCATTTGGTCTTCCCGCTCCCAGGTAAACTCTGGTCCACGTTTAGACTCCCAACGAACTTTGACAATTGGAATACGACTGCGCTTGAGCTGCTTGATTTCACGATCCATGATTTCCACAGGTTTCTCAACAAAATGCATGGACTCATCGATCTGGACGTCCTAAAGTGGAACATGGAGGTTCTCGTCAGCCAAACATTTTCGAAGGTTAGAAACATGAAAAGTAGGGTGGACATTAGCCAATTCAGAGGGAAGATCAAGTCGATAAGCCATTTTTCCAATTTTCTCGAGGATTTTGAATGGGCCGACATAACGAGGTGCTAGTTTCCCCTTTTTGCCAAACCTAAAGACACCTTTCAAAGGAGATACCTTTAGGAGGACAAGGTCGTCTTTTTCAAACTCAAGGGGTCTGCGACGTGTATCAGGATAACTCTTCTGACGACTTCTAGCAGCGAGCAAATGATCACGAATCAGGGAGATTTTATCAGTCGTTTCCTGAATCAATTCGGGACCGGTGATTTGAGATTCACCGACCTCGGTCCAACAGATAGGTGAACGACATTTTCGACCATAGAGAGCTTCGAAGGGGGCCATACCAATGCTCGAATGATAGCTATTGTTATAAGAGAACTCGATCAATGGCAAAAACGAACTCCAACTCCCACCATAATCAATGACACACGCTCGAAGCATGTCCTCGAGAGTCTGAATGGTGCGCTCAGACTGACCATCGGTTTGAGGATGGTAGGCCGTGCTGTAATCCAATTGAGTCCCCAAAGAAGAATGAAGAGATTGCCAAAAATGCGACATAAAACGACTATCGCGATCATATATGATACTCAAAGGAGTGTGTGACAACCCGTAAGTTTCGTAAGTCAAATCATATAATAATACGTGTAATTACCTGTTTCTGTGTGCATAAATCTGTGTTTTAGTTAACGTAGATAACGTAATGTACATCTATCCGTTAGTCTTGGTGTAACCCTAATTTAATATCTCGACAATCGACCTTAAAAACAAGAACATTATATATATGATCGGTGGAACTTTAATAATAAGAAACATTTCACAACAATATATGTATTCTAATATAAAAAGAGTTTTTATATTATCTCGTCACCTTTGTAGTATCTTGTATACGTTCAAAGTTCGTGTCACTATTTGACGTAAAATAATCATTTAACGATAACGTTTATCCATTTATTTACCGACTACGTCAAATATTAAATCATTTTAACATGTAGTATTTTTATAGCGAAAAACCATTAGGTTTTTATATAAAGCAATCAACGTAAACGTTTTTCACCATTTAACACCGTTTGACCTTTAAACAAGACTTGAATCATTTCTTTTCTCCAACTATGATTTAATATCCTCCATGCATATTCATTTCCATGCATTATCAAGTTCAATTGTCACCTTTGGTCATATTATCTTTCATGATCAAAACCCGACACCCGACAATTAGTATCCATCATTAGTAGTAATCCACCACCTTTATCTTAACCTACTACTAATCTCCCATCATTAAGCCATGCACTATTCATGTGTACCTCACTTAGACAAAATCATCATCCAAGCCACCCTATATACTTACACCACCCTACATGTACAAGAAGATTCCCACCCTTTGACCATCTCTCCTCCTCTCCATACACCTAGAACCGCCCCCCCCCCTCCCCTTGGCTCCTCTTTCGGCCGAAACCACCAAACCACCACCACCCTTTCAAACCTTTTTCTTTCCCTACTTTTTGTGTACCACATATATAACTTCTAAGAATAGAAACCCTAGCTCACAAACTTGTTTCCACAAAAGAAACACACACATAACTCTCTCCCTCTCTCCCAACCGTCGGCCCTCTCTCTCTCTACTCTCTCTCTAGCTTTCTTCACCAAAACACAACATTTCTTGAAGATTAAAGCTACAAGGAGCAACAAGGAAGCAAGATCTACCATCCTCCATCATCCTCCACGTTTTTCTCAAGTTAGTAGATGATGTTTTCTTGATTTTCTCTAGTTAATCATGTTAACTAGTCATATTTACCATCTAACACTCCATACACAAGTCTTGGTTAAAAATGGTGACATTAAACTTGCATTTTCTTCTATGTTTCTAGTAACCTAAAACATTGTTTAAGTTCATGTTAGATCTAGTACATCATGTGTTTTTACTAGTGATTTCATGTATTTTGAACCCCTCATATGTTACATTATATAGATCTATAGAAAAACATGTGTTGATATGCTAGTATGTGTATGATATGCCTTGGTTTTATGAACAAACCACTAGATCCGAAATTTATGAGTCTTGGAACCCTAGGTCCGAAATTTTTAACATGTTAGAAGGTTGCGGGTAGCATCAAATGACTTATTGATATGTTTGGACGGCTAAATCTATAAAAATAACCCACTAAAAAGTCCCGGAAACTATAGTTAAATTAGAGCCATTTTAGGTCAGAAACTTTGACCCCTCCTAAAGTGATTTTAAAATATGTCTTTAGCCTTAAAAACCCTAGTACAAGATCCCTTTTGAAAATAGCTAAATTTGGGAAAAAACGGGACCAAAAACGGACACTTTACGGACCCGGAAAACCCATTTTTGTAAAGATATGTAAACAAAGGTTACAACTGATCTTGAACATCTTTAAGGACTTTAAATGACTTATTATAAGTTTACAAAGTGTTTTGGTAGTTTACAAAACCCTAGAACGAGTCACAGGATCAAAACCGGCTAAAACGGACACATACCGGCAAAACCGACAAAACTAGGAAAGCGAACTCTTGAACTTGTACATTCTGATTCCCTATGGCCCTTATGATGAAAATAAATGTTTATTTATTTATTTGGTCAATTGCTATAGTCATTTTTGGAAAAACGTGAAGTACGACTAAAACTGGCAAAAACACGTTTTGACCTAAAACTGTCATTTCTTCCTTTAAAAGTCTTATGAACTCACATGATAATTACTTGGGAGTATAAACTATTTCTAGACTAGTTTTTATAATGAAAATAAATAATATTTTATTATCACGCAATAAATATTTGTTTTCAATAAATATTTTAATTAGGTCAACGATGTCGTAATATATTAACGGGTTACCATAACGCCAAGACTTGACCAACCAAATTGGAGTGACTTAGATGTCAACCCAATTTCTATAATCTAAGTTGTCTTGTAACATTGTATAGGACTGCTTACTTGCCTACCTTACTGAATTACTTGTATTCAGGTGAGTTTTCACGGCCCCTTTCTATTACAGTTTTAATACTTGGGGGAGAATTCATTACAAACATAAATCGTTGCCTGACAGATAGATTACTTGTTACCATATTGATTACATGAGCTTTTCTAGTCCAAATCATATTGTATCATGCTTGTTCATGTTATGATGAAACCGCACTATTAGTTAAATCCGATTAATTTACGAACAGAAACGATGACTCGTGGATAGATCTATTGGGTTAACGCCCCTACTCTGATTGGTAGCTCCAATCCTGGCTCCGTTTTAATAATAGTCAGAAGAGTACATACAGTTATATTTGACCATGCGGTACTGTTGGACATAGTATCATGAGTGGGTAATCAGTTAGTTTCGGTATTCAAGGTTCATGGTAATTTATAAAACAGTATCTAAACATATTGTCAAACGATGGAATGATTCAATCAAACTTGTTTATCAAACTTTACATGCATGCTATCTAAACCTGTGAACTCACCAACTTTATGTTGACTCGTTTTAGTATATGAATTCTCATGTGATTGAACTCTGCTGCATTCAAGACATCATATCATTTAGGACCTGCATTTTCTATTTCTGGAGTCATGGTCAAACCGAGCTGCACTTTTGGAGATTTCATTGCATAACACCTAACGGTGTCATGTTCTCAAATCTTTTTGAAATGTAATTGTTTTATTAACAATTAAGACAAACATGTTTTTACTACTATTTCCGCTGCAACTTTAAATGAAACTCCACCTTTTGAATTAACTTAACTTATTAAACGGATCTAGTTGTTTAATCATCCAGAGGTCGTTCTATGTAATCTTGACTATGATCCATCTCGTTCGCACCCGACACAATAAATTACGGGGTGTGACAGATTGGTATCAGAGCCAAGGTTATAGAGAACTAGGTTGCATACTAGAACTTAGTCTATAGCCTAACGCTCTGCTAGCACCATCCCATGCATACCTTGCTTGCATTACATACATGCCTTACTTGTTGCATCTCTTAACTATTATAATTACACTAACGTAAAACTATTATTATGACTTGGAAACTTTATCACAGCATGTCAAACCCTGTTGAGCTATCTTCGGACTCAGAAGTCGAGATGGAGGCAATACCACCTCAGCCAGCTCCAGCATCTCCACCTACTGCCACGCCAACCTCACCTAATAGCATGCTCGACCGTGTCACGGACGATGAGGAGACGGACTCCGTGGAAGATCCGGATGAGCCACCATTTTGTGACGTGGATATCACTGCTGATGACCCTCTCGATGACGGAGACTCCATTACGGTCACCTCGAGCTCATCCCGTGCTGCCTCTCCTGTGCGTGCCCCATCTTTTCGCCCGTATAGGACTACTCCCTCTGGATCCCTCCGCATGTATACCGCGCGGAAATCCGTCTT
>JBCNJP010012069.1:0-14402 GCA_039602395.1 Deinandra increscens subsp. villosa
ACCTTACTAGGACTTATTGGTCCCAGCCGACCCTCATTGCCCTACTAAACACTCCTTATAGGGCCATCATTGGTCCTAAACACAACTTATTGGTTATATACACACCTTAGTGGGACTCATTAGTCCCAACTAAACACACATTATTGGGCCATCATTGGTCCTAAACACAACTTATTGGTTATATACACACCTTACTAGGACTTATTGGTCCTAACCGACCCTCATTGCCCTACTAAACACACCTTATTGGGCCATCATTGGTCCTAAACATAACTTATTGGTTATATACACACCTTAGTGGGACTCATTAGTCCCAACTAAACACACCATATTGGGCCATAATTGGTCGTAAACACAACTTATTGGTTATATAAACACCTTATTAGGACTCATTGGTGCCAACTAACCCTCATTGTCCCTAAACCCACTTTATTGTGCCATCATTGGTCCTAAACACAACGTATTGGTCATATACACACATTAGTGGGACTCATTGGTCCCAACTAAACACACATTTTTGGGCCATAATTGGTCGTAAACACAACTTATTGGTTATATACACACTTTATTGGGACTCATTGGTCCCAACGGACCCTCATTGCCCTTAAACACACATTATTGGGCCATCATTGGTCCTAAACCCAACTTATTGGTTATATAAGACACACCTTACTAGGACTTATTGGTCCCAACCGACCCTCATTGCCCTACTAAACACACCTTATTGGGCCATCATTGGTCCTAAACACAACTTATTGGTTATATACACACCTTAGTGGGACTCATTAGTCCCAACTAAACACACATTATTGGGCCATCATTGGTCCTAAACACAACTTATTGGTTATATACACACCTTACTAGGACTTATTGGTTCTAACCGACCCTCATAGCCCTACTAAACACACCTTATTGGGCCATCATTGGTCCTAAACATAACTTATTGGTTATATACACACCTTAGTGGGACTCATTAGTCCCAACTAAACACACCATATTGGGCCATAATTGGTCGTAAACACAACTTATTGGTTATATGAACACCTTATTAGGACTCATTGGTGCCAACTAACCCTCATTGTCCCTAAACCCACTTTATTGTGCCATCATTGGTCCTAAACACAACGTATTGGTCATATACACACATTAGTGGGACTCATTGGTCCCAACTAAACACACCTTTTTGGGCCACAATTGGTCGTAAACACAACTTATTGGTTATATACACACTTTATTGGGACTCATTGGTCCCAACGGACCCTCATTGCCCTTAAACACACATTATTGGGCCATCATTGGTCCTAAACACAAATTATCCGTTATATAAGACACACCTTACTAGGACTTATTGGTCCCAGCCGACCCTCATTGCCCTACTAAACACTCCTTATAGGGCCATCATTGGTCCTAAACACAACTTATTGGTTATATACACACCTTAGTGGGACTCATTAGTCCCAACTAAACACACATTATTGGGCCATCATTGGTCCTAAACACAACTTATTGGTTATATACACACCTTACTAGGACTTATTGGTCCTAACCGACCCTCATTGCCCTACTAAACACACCTTATTGGGCCATCATTGGTCCTAAACATAACTTATTGGTTATATACACACCTTAGTGGGACTCATTAGTCCCAACTAAACACACCATATTGGGCCATAATTGGTCGTAAACACAACTTATTGGTTATATAAACACCTTATTAGGACTCATTGGTGCCAACTAACCCTCATTGTCCCTAAACCCACTTTATTGTGCCATCATTGGTCCTAAACACAACGTATTGGTCATATACACACATTAGTGGGACTCATTGGTCCCAACTAAACACACCTTCTTGGGCCATAATTGGTCGTAAACACAACTTATTGGTTATATACACACTTTATTGGGACTCATTGGTCCCAACGGACCCTCATTGCCCTTAAACACACATTATTGGGCCATCATTGGTCCTAAACCCAACTTATTGGTTATATAAGACACACCTTACTAGGACTTATTGGTCCCAACCGACCCTCATTGCCCTACTAAACACACCTTATTGGGCCATCATTGGTCCTAAACACAACTTATTGGTTATATACACACCTTAGTGGGACTCATTAGTCCCAACTAAACACACATTATTGGACCATCATTGGTCCTAAACACAACTTATTGGTTATATACACACCTTACTAGGACTTATTGGTTCTAACCGACCCTCATAGCCCTACTAAACATACCTTATTGGGCCATCATTGGTCCTAAACATAACTTATTGGTTATATACACACCTTAGTGGGACTCATTAGTCCCAACTAAACACACCATATTGGGCCATAATTGGTCGTAAACACAACTTATTGGTTATATGAACACCTTATTAGGACTCATTGGTGCCAACTAACCCTCATTGTCCCTAAACCCACTTTATTGTGCCATCATTGGTCCTAAACACAACGTATTGGTCATATACACACATTAGTGGGACTCATTGGTCCCAACTAAACACACATTTTTGGGCCATAATTGGTCGTAAACACAACTCAGTGGTTATATACACACTTTATTGGGACTCATTGGTCCCAACGGACCCTCATTGCCCTTAAACACACATTATTGGGCCATCATTGGTCCTAAACACAAATTATTCGTTATATAAGACACACCTTACTAGGACTTATTGGTCCCAGCCGACCCTCATTGCCCTACTAAACACTCCTTATAGGGCCATCATTGGTCCTAAACACAACTTATTGGTTATATACACACCTTAGTGGGACTCATTAGTCCCAACCAAACACACATTATTGGGCCATCATTGGTCCTAAACACAACTTATTGGTTATATACACACCTTACTAGGACTTATTGGTCCTAACCGACCCTCATTGCCCTACTAAACACACCTTATTGGGCCATCATTGGTCCTAAACATAACTTATTGGTTATATACACACCTTAGTGGGACTCATTAGTCCCAACTAAACACACCATATTGGGCCATAATTGGTCGTAAACACAACTTATTGGTTATATAAACACCTTATTAGGACTCATTGGTGCCAACTAACCCTCATTGTCCCTAAACCCACTTTATTGTGCCATCATTGGTCCTAAACACAACGTATTGGTCATATACACACATTAGTGGGACTCATTGGTCCCAACTAAACACACCTTTTTGGGCCATAATTGGTCGTAAACACAACTTATTGGTTATATACACACTTTATTGGGACTCATTGGTCCCAACGGACCCTCATTGCCCTTAAACACACATTATTGGGCCATCATTGGTCCTAAACCCAACTTATTGGTTATATAAGACACACCTTACTAGGACTTATTGGTCCCAACCGACCCTCATTGCCCTACTAAACACACCTTTTTGGGCCATCATTGGTCCTAAACATAACTTATTGGTTATATACATACCTTAGTGGGACTCATTAGTCCCAACTAAACACACCATATTGGGCCATAATTAGTCGTAAACACAACTTATTGGTTATATGAACACCTTATTAGGACTCATTGGTGCCAACTAACCCTCATTGTCCCTAAACCCACTTTATTGTGCCATCATTGGTCCTAAACACAACGTATTGGTCATATACACACATTAGTGGGACTCATTGGTCCCAACTAAACACACATTTTTGGGCCATAATTGGTCGTAAACACAACTCAGTGGTTATATACACACTTTATTGGGACTCATTGGTCCCAACGGACCCTCATTGCCCTTAAACACACATTATTGGGCCATCATTGGTCCTAAACACAAATTATTCGTTATATAAGACACACCTTACTAGGACTTATTTGTCCCAGCCGACCCTCATTGCCCTACTAAACACTCCTTATAGGGCCATCATTGGTCCTAAACACAACTTATTGGTTATATACACACCTTAGTGGGACTCATTAGTCCCAACTAAACACACATTATTGGGCCATCATTGGTCTTAAACACAACTTATTGGTTATATACACACCTTACTACGACTTATTGGTCCTAACCGACCCTCATTGCCCTACTAAACACACCTTATTGGGCCATCATTGGTCCTAAACATAACTTATTGGTTATATACACACCTTAGTGGGACTCATTAGTCCCAAATAAACACACCATATTGGGCCATAATTGGTCGTAAACACAACTTATTGGTTATATGAACACCTTATTATGACTCATTGGTGCCAACTAACCCTCATTGTCCCTAAACCCACTTTATTGTGCCATCATTGGTCCTAAACACAACGTATTGGTCATATACACACATTAGTGGGACTCATTGGTCCCAACTAAACACACCTTTTTGGGCCACAATTGGTCGTAAACACAACTTATTGGTTATATACACACTTTATTGGGACTCATTGGTCCCAACGGACCCTCATTGCCCTTAAACACACATTATTGGGCCATCATTGGTCCTAAACACAAATTATTCGTTATATAAGACACACCTTACTAGGACTTATTGGTCCCAGCCGACCCTCATTGCCCTACTAAACACTCCTTATAGGGCCATCATTGGTCCTAAACACAACTTATTGGTTATATACACACCTTAGTGGGACTCATTAGTCCCAACTAAACACACATTATTGGGCCATCATTGGTCTTAAACACAACTTATTGGTTATATACACACCTTACTACGACTTATTGGTCCTAACCGACCCTCATTGCCCTACTAAACACACCTTATTGGGCCATCATTGGTCCTAAACATAACTTATTGGTTATATACACACCTTAGTGGGACTCATTAGTCCCAACTAAACACACCATATTGGGCCATAATTGGTCGTAAACACAACTTATTGGTTATATAAACACCTTATTAGGACTCATTGGTGCCAACTAACCCTCATTGTCCCTAAACCCACTTTATTGTGCCATCATTGGTCCTAAACACAACGTATTGGTCATATACACACATTAGTGGGACTCATTGGTCCCAACTAAACACACCTTTTTGGGCCATAATTGGTCGTAAACACAACTTATTGGTTATATACACACTTTATTGGGACTCATCGGTCCCAACGGACCCTCATTGCCCTTAAACACACATTATTGGGCCATCATTGGTCCTAAACCCAAACTTATTGGTTATATAAGACACACCTTACTAGGACTTATTGGTCCCAACCGACCCTCATTGCCCTACTAAACACACCTTATTGGGCCATCATTGGTCCTAAACACAACTTATTGGTTATATACACACCTTAGTGGGACTCATTAGTCCCAACTAAACACACATTATTGGGCCATCATTGGTCCTAAACACAACTTATTGGTTATATACACACCTTACTAGGACTTATTGGTTCTAACCGACCCTCATAGCCCTACTAAACACACCTTATTGGGCCATCATTGGTCCTAAACATAACTTATTGGTTATATACACACCTTAGTGGGACTCATTAGTCCCAACTAAACACACCATATTGGGCCATAATTGGTCGTAAACACAACTTATTGGTTATATGAACACCTTATTAGGACTCATTGGTGCCAACTAACCCTCATTGTCCCTAAACCCACTTTATTGTGCCATCATTGGTCCTAAACACAACGTATTGGTCATATACACACATTAGTGGGACTCATTGGTCCCAACTAAACACACATTTTTGGGCCATAATTGGTCGTAAACACAACTCAGTGGTTATATACACACTTTATTGGGACTCATTGGTCCCAACGGACCCTCATTTCCCTTAAACACACATTATTGGGCCATCATTGGTCCTAAACACAACTTATTGGTTATATAAGACACACCTTACTAGGACTTATTGGTCCCAACCGACCCTCATTGCCCTACTAAACACTCCTTATAGGGCCATCATTGGTCCTAAACACAACTTATTGGTTATATACACACCTTAGTGGGACTCATTAGTCCCAACTAAACACACATTATTGGGCCATCATTGGTCCTAAACACAACTTATTGGTTATATACACACCTTACTAGGACTTATTGGTCCTAACCGACCCTCATTGCCCTACTAAACACACCTTATTGGGCCATCATTGGTCCTAAACATAACTTATTGGTTATATACACACCTTAGTGGGACTCATTAGTCCCAACTAAACACACCATATTGGGCCATAATTGGTCGTAAACACAACTTATTGGTTATATAAACACCTTATTAGGACTCATTGGTGCCAACTAACCCTCATTGTCCCTAAACCCACTTTATTGTGCCATCATTGGTCCTAAACACAACGTATTGGTCATATACACACATTAGTGGGACTCATTGGTCCCAACTAAACACACATTTCTGGGCCATAATTGGTCGTAAACACAACTTAGTGGTTATATACACACTTTATTGGGACTCATTGGTCCCAACGGACCCTTATTGCCCTTAAACACACATTATTGGGCCATCATTGGTCCTAAACATAACTTATTGGTTATATACACACCTTAGTGGGACTCATTAGTCCCAACTAAACACACTATATTGGGCCATAATTGGTCGTAAACACAACTTATTGGTTATATGAAACACCTTATTAGGACTCATTGGTGCCAACTAACCCTCATTGTCCCTAAACCCACTTTATTGTGCCATCGTTGGTCCTAAACACAACGTATTGGTCATATACACACATTAGTGGGACTCATTCGTCCCAACTAAACACACCTTATCTGGGCCATAATTGGTCGTAAACACAACTTATTGGTTATATACACACTTTATTGGGACTCATTGGTCCCAACGGACCCTTATTTCCCTTAAACACACATTATTGGGCCATCATTGGTCCTAAACACAACTTATTGGTTATATAAGACACACCTTACTAGGACTTATTGGTCCCAACCGACCCTCATTGCCCTACTAAACACTCCTTATAGGGCCATCATTGGTCCTAAACACAACTTATTGGTTATATACACACCTTAGTGGGACTCATTAGTCCCAACTAAACACACATTATTGGGCCATCATTGGTCCTAAACACAACTTATTGGTTATATACACACCTTACTAGGACTTATTGGTTCTAACCGACCCTCATTGCCCTACTAAACACACCTTATTGGGCCATCATTGGTCCTAAACATAACTTATTGGTTATATACACACCTTAGTGGGACTCATTAGTCCCAACTAAACACACCATATTGGGCCATAATTGGTCGTAAACACAACTTATTGGTTATATAAACACCTTATTAGGACTCATTGGTGCCAACTAACCCTCATTGTCCCTAAACCCACTTTATTGTGCCATCATTGGTCCTAAACACAACGTATTGGTTATATGCACACATTAGTGGGACTCATTGGTCCCAACTAAACACACCTTATCTGGGCCATAATTGGTCGTAAACACAACTTATTGGTTATATACACACTTTATTGGGACTCATTGGTCCCAACGGACCCTCATTGCCCTTAAACACACATTATTGGGCCATCATTGGTCCTAAACACAACTTATTGGTTATATAAGACACACCTTACTAGGACTTATTGGTCCCAACCGACCCTCATTGCCCTACTAAACACTCCTTATAGGGCCATCATTGGTCCTAAACACAACTTATTGGTTATATACACACCTTAGTGGGACTCATTAGTCCCAACTAGAACACACATTATTGGGCCATCATTGGTCCTAAACACAACTTATTGGTTATATACACACCTTACTAGGACTTATTGGTTCTAACCGACCCTCATTGCCCTACTAAACACACCTTATTGGGCCATCATTGGTCCTAAACATAACTTATTGGTTATATACACACCTTAGTGGGACTCATTAGTCCCAACTAAACACACCATATTGGGCCATAATTGGTCGTAAACACAACTTATTGGTTATATAAACACCTTATTAGGACTCATTGGTGCCAACTAACCCTCATTGTCCCTAAACCCACTTTATTGTGCCATCATTGGTCCTAAACACAACGTATTGGTCATATGCACACATTAGTGGGACTCATTGGTCCCAACTAAACACACCTTATCTGGGCCATAATTGGTCGTAAACACAACTTAGTGGTTATATACACACTTTATTGGAACTCATTGGTCCCAACGGACCCTCATTTCCCTTAAACACACATTATTGGGCCATCATTGGTCCTAAACACAACTTATTGGTTATATAAGACACACCTTACTAGGACTTATTGGTCCCAACCGACCCTCATTGCCCTACTAAACACTCCTTATAGGGCCATCATTGGTCCTAAACACAACTTATTGGTTATATACACACCTTAGTGGGACTCATTAGTCCCAACTAAACACACATTATTGGGCCATCATTGGTCCTAAACACAACTTATTGGTTATATACACACCTTACTAGGACTTATTGGTTCTAACCGACCCTCATTGCCCTACTAAACACACCTTATTGGGCCATCATTGGTCCTAAACATAACTTATTGGTTATATACACACCTTAGTGGGACTCATTAGTCCCAACTAAACACACCATATTGGGCCATAATTGGTCGTAAACACAACTTATTGGTTATATAAACACCTTATTAGGACTCATTGGTGCCAACTAACCCTCATTGTCCCTAAACCCACTTTATTGTGCCATCATTGGTCCTAAACACAACGTATTGGTTATATGCACACATTAGTGGGACTCATTGGTCCCAACTAAACACACCTTATCTGGGCCATAATTGGTCGTAAACACAACTTATTGGTTATATACACACTTTATTGGGACTCATTGGTCCCAACGGACCCTCATTGCCCTTAAACACACATTATTGGGCCATCATTGGTCCTAAACACAACTTATTGGTTATATAAGACACACCTTACTAGGACTTATTGGTCCCAACCGACCCTCATTGCCCTACTAAACACACCTTATTGGGCCATCATTGGTCCTAAACACAACTTATTGGTTATATACACACCTAGTGGGACTCATTAGTCCCAACAGAACACACATTATTGGGCCATCATTGGTCATAAACACAACTTATTGGTTATATTGTGACAACCCGTCCGAATCAGGTCAAACCTCTCTCCGTTGACTTTCGTTGACTTTTAAATTACGTATTAGTTATGTGATTTACTGCTTTAATACATGATTAACTGTGATAGTTAAATGATTAACCGACTTCGATTCCACATTAAACTAAATATATACGTACGTAAAATATAACGTCCATCGTATAATTAAATGTGGAATTTCAACAATAAGAAAATAAATATAAAATTTGACATTTTATATTTTATCAAACCGTTACTGTAAGACTGACAAAACGTTTTACGAACTTCAAACAAGTGTTACGTTGTCAAGACTTAGCCAAATTCCAAACCATTTAGCCAATTGGGCCCGGTAAGCCCAATAAGCCCAAAATAACTCCGATCGACCCGAAAATTTAACCAAACACTCGTGACAACTAGTCGAGTAAAACCCCGAAGCCGGAAACCCGACCCGCGGCCCGATACGCATTGGGCCGGACCGGCCCAATGTTTCTTTCTTTCCTTTTCGCGGCCCAACCCACGAACCGGCCCAAGCCGAGAAACCGGCCCGAACCGTCCACGGCCCAAACCAACTGGGCTTCGGCCCAGCCGCACCCGCGAACCCGACTGGGCCTCGGCCCAGTCCCCTTTCTCTTAATCGAATGGGCTTCGGCCCGTTCCTCTTCTTTAATTCCGGTTGGGCTTCGGCCCAATCAAAAACAAATTAAATAATTTGTTTAAAAAGCCCACAAGGTTTTATAAAATTTATAGAACTTACCCAATCTTTAAACCACTTATATTTTTATAAAACTTGGGTTAACAACATTTACAAAAATAAAAATCACCATTCAATTTGATAAAATATAAATGTTTTATATTTTAAAAAGTTATGATTTTTATTAACTCCTAACTCACTTATATTTTATAAAAGCTCCTAAATTTTTATAAAACTTATAAAAATAAATCACCTACTCAAGAGATTAGTTGGGTTTAATCTAAAGTTGACAACACACTAATTACCCAATGGGTAATTATGCTAAACTTTAAGTATAAAAAGGAGACCAGGAGACCCCCCATGTCTCCTTGCACCACAACATCCCAACACACCTCACCTCCTCCTCCCTCCTCTCTTGTCGGCCGAGAACCCCCAGCCCCCACCGGCCGCCGCCGCTGCTCCGCCGGCCAGCCACCCTCCGCCGCCGCTAGCGCCGCCGCCGCGACCGCCGCGAAACCGCCACCACCACCCGTTTCTTGCCGGTCTCCACTCACTCCCTTGTGAGTATTTCTAAACTCATTTCACCTATGTTTCTCACATGCTTAACCACCCAAGAAAACCTCCAAGTCTTGACAACTAAAACCTAAAAATCTATGAACAAAGAATGCTTGCATTTTGTTATGATCAACTAACAAAACTCTCTCTTTAACCTCCTTTCTTTCAAGATCTAGCACCCTTTACTTGGTGTCTTGGGGACTTAAAATAGCCAAGGGGTGTGGTGAAACACACTTGTGAAATCAAAAGAAAGTAATGAGTGTGCACCAAGAATCTTGCATATATGAAATCTTGATTTCATATGTTAGTTGATTTGAACAAAACTACAAGCCTCTTCATATAAAATATTAACTAACAAATCTATACATGTTTACATTATTGGTCCTAACACATGCATTAGTGTTAGTAGATTATCATTTAATTTCCATGTCCTAACACAAATGTGTTAGTGATTGTTATTTACATTTCCTTGTCCTAACACAAATGTGTTAGTGATTGTATTTACTTTCTTGTCCTAACACAAATGTGTTAGTGATTGCATTTAAATATATATTTGGTCCCAACACATATATGTTGGTTGATGATTTATTAATTCATGTTATTTATTGAAAATGTTAACTAACTATATATAAACCATGTTATATTAAGTTAACTTATTACATGAAATGATAATAAATAAATATATAAACTAAGAATCATGGACTTATTTAAACAAAAATTTCATATGTAACCTATGACTAAAACAAAAAGAATATAGCTTTTAAAACAATTCAAGTAACATATTTAATGTGTTACTAATGATTAAATGATTGGACAAAAGAATAAAAATAAATGCTAGATTTGATAAGAATAATATTTATGTCAAATGATTAATTTGGCATAAATACTTGGATTTATTACAAGTTTTAACCTTTCTTGAAACTTACTAGAAATGGACATTTTATAAAAAGATTCTTTTTGAAAATAAATGTTTTCATAAAAGACTTTTATAAAAATAAACCAAGACAAATCATTGGTTTGGAAGATCCATAAAGACTTTTAATATTTCTTTGATAAAAACAAAGTATCCAAAAACGAACCGACGTTCGTTGAAGATTTTAAATAAAAGCCAAGTTTTATAAACCAAATGTTATAAATCCAAGCGTCGTCCCTAAATATTCTTCTCAACGTTTTCTATTAAAATATTTCATAAACTTGAAATATTAACCAACCCTTGGAAATGATTAAATGTTAAAAACCTTAAATGATTTTTCTTAAAGATGTATGTTTTATAAAATAAAACAAACGTTAATAATTATTTTTGACAAATAATTATTTGCAAAGAAACTTAAACTTTGTTTTATTCACCAAACAATTGTTAATCGTAATTATTCAAAATAATTATAACTTGCAAGATTAACAAAATCGAATAAGTAATTATTTAATTAAAATAATTATCCGAACTCATGAAAATAATAATAAACATTATTATTTCTTTTTACTCAATGTTCAAGACTTGATTGGATTATTGAAAATAATTATTTGTTTATATTTATTGGACATAAATATAAATAACCATGAATGTATTTAATAAATAAATACAAGATAACGAGTTTTCGATAATACAAACGGACTTAAATCGTCAAGACTTGACCGGTATCACTTGGGTGACGTATGTTACTCAAATGATCATAGACCTTATGCATATGTTATTTAATTATTTAGGGCGTTACGTGCTACCGTCCTTTGCTGCTTAAATACCGCTTATCCGCTAAAACTGTGAGTTTCACGGCCCCTTTTCCTTTTAACTGTTTTATACTTGGGGGAGAAATCATGAAAACTGATTAAATGCTTTTTACTTAATATTATGGTTTACTTGTTAGCCGTATGACTACTTGTTCTCTTACTGATTGCCCAACTTGGTACATTATCGTTATAAACGTTTGTACAACCGAAAATCCCATCATTAATTGATTTCAATTAGTTATGTACGAAACGATAGCTAGTGAGTAGATCTATTTGGGTTGACAACCCTACCCTAACTGGTAGCTCCAGTTCTGACTCCGGATTGTCTGGGGGTACACGTCAGTTATTCTGCACTGTTTAACATCTCTGGGCAAGAGATGCCGGGTGGGTAAACTGTTAGTATTTGAAATCAAGGTTCAGGTGAGATCATACAACAACAACAATAAACCCTGATAATATTTAAGTATACCGAAACTGTTTTACAACTGTTTTACAACTGTTTAACTATCGAGTCCTAAACCTGTGAACCTCACCAACTTTATGTTGACCCGTTTTATATTCATGATTTCTTAGGTAATTGACGAGACTACCTTGAAGACATGCAAATGGAGCTCACAAATGCTAACGGACCTGTCCTTGGAGTCATAGTCCTGACTATCCAACTTAACTGCTTTAAGCTTTTAATAATCGTTTAAGACTTTTGTTTTTAAATTGTAAAACATTGATGTTTCCACTACTCTTCCCGCTGCAATGAAACGAATTAATGTTTTATGGAGTTTTTAAATTATTAGAAGTGTTCTATGTATCCTCGACTATGATTCCATTCTCGCTCACACCCGAAACCGTTGACCGGGGTGTGACATATACACACCTTAGTGGGACTCATTAGTCCCAACTAAACACACATTATTGGGCCATCATTGGTCCTAAACACAACTTATTGGTTATATACACACCTTACTAGGACTTATTGGTCCTAACCGACCCTCATTGCCCTAATAAACACACCTTATAGGGCCATCATTGGTCCTAAACATAACTTATTGGTTATATACACACCTTAGTGGGGCTCATTAGTCCCAACTAAACACACCATATTGGGCCATAATTGGTCGTAAACACAACTTATTGGTTATATAAACACCTTATTAGGACTCATTGGTGCCAACTAACCCTCATTGTCCCTAAACCCACTTTATTGTGCCATCATTGGTCCTAAACACATCGTATTGGTCATATACACACATTAGTGGGACTCATTGGTCCCAACTAAACACACCCTTTTGGGCCATAATTGGTCGTAAACACAACTTATTGGTTATATAAACACTTTATTGGGATTCATTGGTCCCAATGGACCCTCATTGCCCTTAAACACACATTATTGGGCCATCATTGCCCTTAAACACACATTATTGGGCCATCATTGGTCCTAAACACAAATTATTTGTTATATAAGACACACCTTACTAGGACTTATTGGTCCCAGCCGACCCTCATTGCCCTACTAAACACTCCTTATAGGGCCATCATTGGTCCTAAACACAACTTATTGGTTATATACACACCTTAGTGGGACTCATTAGTCCCAACTAAACACATATTATTGGGCCATCATTGGTCCTAAACACAACTTATTGGTTATATACACACCTTACTAGGACTTATTGGTCCTAACCGACCCTCATTGCCCTACTAAACACACCTTATTGGGCCATCATTGGTCCTAAACATAACTTATTGGTTATATACACACCTTAGTGGGACTCATTAGTCCCAACTAAACACACCATATTGGGCCATAATTGGTCGTAAATACAACTTATTGGTTATATAAACACCTTATTAGGACTCATTGGTGCCAACTAACCCTCATTGTCTCTAAACCCACTTTATTGTGCCATCATTGGTCCTAAACACAACGTATTGGTCATATACACACATTAGTGGGATTCATTGGTCCCAACTAAACACACCTTTTTGGACCATAATTGGTCGTAAACACAACTTATTGGTTATATACACACTTTATTGGGACTCATAGGTCCCAACGGACCCTCATTGCCCTTAAACACACATTATTGGGCCATCATTGGTCCTAAACCCAACTTATTGGTTATATAAGACACACCTTACTAGGACTTATTGGTCCCAACCGACCCTCATTGCCCTACTAAACACACCTTATTGGGCCATCATTGGTCCTAAACACAACTTATTGGTTATATACACACCTTAGTGGGACTCATTAGTCCCAACTAAACACACCATTATTGGGCCATAATTGGTCGTAAACACAACTTATTGGTTATATAAACACCTTATTAGGACTCATTGGTGCCAACTAACCCTCATTGTCCTACTAAACCCACTTTATTGTGCCATCATTGGTCCTAAA
>JBCNJP010012070.1:0-14400 GCA_039602395.1 Deinandra increscens subsp. villosa
AAATAAAAAACTTCACTTTATTTGAAAAACTATCTTGATATTATATCTTGATAATACTTAAATTTGCCTTTTTGAGTGGTAAGGATTTTAAAATATTATTATTATGTGATAACCACCTTTCAGATTTGGTATCACGAGGGGTTATGATTGGATTTACTCAAGAACACATGACATAATAAAGATAACTAAAGCAAACGGAATTTTAAAACTTTTATTACACAAGACCAAGTCTAAAGTAAGACATAGATAACATAGTTCAAACTACAAAGGATAACAAAGCTCCAACTACTCTTATTGCCAGCACCTTCATAGCTCCTCCATAGCTCCTCCGAATAGTCTGTCCGACGTACCTTGCTCACTCATGAGCCTTGTCTCAACTACAATAGGCCCTTGAAGTACCCGATCTGCTGTCAAATCCTGTAAATTTTGTATCGGGCGCGAGTGTGATGGATCACAATCAAGGTTACATAGAACGACTGATAGTGACCCGTAAGTGGGTTAAACTCTAAGAAATAAGATAAGGAAGGAGACGAGCCTTCTGCAATTTTTCTTCTACTATTTTCATTACGATGATTACAATTTATAGAAATAAAAATAAAACTGAAATGCATGAAGACTCCTACGTGGGAACATGGACTTGAAGGGAACGTGCATACTAACAAGCAATTGACAAATTCAAATACTAATGACTACTACATGCAACTAACTAATTCTAGTTAATAATAACTGCAATTGAAAATGACGTGTGAGTGGATTACGGATGCTGGCTCGTATCAATTCTCCCCTCCTTAAAAACGGGCTTGTCCCCAAGACCGAGCCATGGTGGAGCGTTTCCCGATTGCAAAAGAAGGAACTTGGGGGGCTGAAATCAGTGACCGGGTTGATAACAGTCATCGCATTTAAAACACAGGCTCGCTGCCCCTTCGTGTCTGCATTTCGCTAGGAGTTAATTGTTTTAACCGGTAAGGATGGTGGCAAAGGGGGAGGGGTCGCCAACAAGGGTTGGTTCGGGAGTGGGTTGGGTGATGATTCGATGACCCCGGAATTGAGTTTGTCCTCAATTAAAGATGCGAGGCCGGCCATAAGCCTGATGGAGGGTGGTAGGATGATGAACGACTATTTCCATTTGGATGTCGAGTTTAAGACCGAAAATGAAGCAATTGGTTAAAGCTTGTTGAGACAACCCGTTAACACGATCGCTAAGCTTTTAAAACTCGGTTTGATAAGCTTTGACAGTTGACTTTTGGTCTAGTTTAAACAAGGCAGCTTCATGGTTTTCATATGTCGACGGACCAAAACGTAATTCGAGGGCTCTTTTGAAGGTCTCCACGTGCCCAACATGCCATTCTTAGCCAAGTGTTTGTACCAACTAAGGGTGTCTCCGATGAAATAGAATACGACGAGTGTGAGACGTTGGTCGATGGCAATACGGTAGTAGGAGAAGTAGTTCTCCGCTTGGAACATCTAATCCAAGGGATTCGATCCATCAAATAGAGGCAGAGTTATCTTAGGAGGGCGAGGGTTGTTAGGTTGATTGTTAATAGTGGTGTCGAGGGTTGTTTTGGGACGAGAGTTGGCGGAAGTGGATGTGGACGAATTGGGGGAAGTGGAAAGCAACTGTTGGGTTAAAGCCATGAGATTGGCAGCCATGGCATCAGTGGCAGCCGATTGGGAATCAAATTTGCTAACGAGGCTCGCCGAAGTTTCAGATTGAGTGTTCATTTTAGTATTCAAGCCATCGGTAGCCTTGATGAGAGCAGTGAGTTGAGGGTTATTTTGGGTAGCGATGAGAAGTCGGTTGAGTTTATCGGCGATAACTTACATCGGGTTGGTGTTGGTGGGAGAGGGATCACGATGGGGAGGCATGATGTCGGGAATGAAAGCACCAAATGATAGTGACCCGTAAGTGGGTTAGACTCTAAGAAATAAGATAAGGAAGGAGACGAGCTTTCTGCAAATTTTCTTCTACTATTTTCATTACGATGGTTACAATTTACAGAAATAAAAACGAAACTGAAATGCATGAAGACTCCCACGTGGAACTTGGACTTGAAGGGAACGTGCATACTAACAAGCAATTGACAAATTCAAATACTAATGACTAGTAAATGCAATTAACTAATTCTAGTTAATAATAACTGCAATTGAAAATGATGTGTGAGTGGAATACGGATGCTGACTCGTATCAACGATCTCTGGATGATTAAACAACTAGTGCCGTTTTGAAAAGTTAAGTAAAGTAAAATTTTGGAGTTTCATTTCATTAGCAACGAAAATAGTAGTGAAAGTATGTTGTCTAAATTGTTACAAAACAATTTCATTAAAAAGATTTAAAAACATGATACCGACAGGTGTTATGCAGAGAAATCTCCAAAAGCGGCTGATTTTGACCATGACTCCAAACAAGAAAAAATGCAGGTCCTAAATGATATGTCAGTCCAAGTATGCAGTAGAAATCAATCACTTGATAATTCATATACTAAAACGAGTCAACATAAAGTTGGTGAGTTCACAGGTTTAGATAACATGCATGTAAAAGTTTGATATAAAGTTTGATTGAATCATTCCATCATTTGGCAATTTGTTTATATACTGTTTTATAAATTACCATGAACCTTGAATACTGAAACTAACTGATTACCCACTCATGGTACCATGTCCAACAATACCGCATGACCAATATAAATGTATGTATCCTACTGACTATAACCGATAGTCAAGATTGGAGCGACTAATCAAGACAGGGGCGTTAACCCAATAGATCTATTCATGAGTCATCGTTTATGTCTGTAATTTAATAGGGATTCAACTAATAGTGGGATTTCATCATAGCATGAATAAGCATGATACAATAAGATTTAGACTGGAAAATCTCATGTAATAAATAATATAACAAGTAATCTATTTGCCTGGAAATGATCATGGATATATGAATTCTCCCTGAGTATTTAAACAGTTAAAAGAAATGGGCCATGAAGACTCACCTGAGTGAAGTGACACAAATAGCACAACATGAACAAGTAAGCAGTCTTATGCAATGTTATAAGACATCTTAGGATCTAGAAATTGGGTTGACATCTAAGTCACTCCAATTTGGTTGGTCAAGTCTTGGCGATATGGTAACCCGATAATGTGATAGGTAATAGTTAATTTAAAGAAATATTTATTGGAAATAAATACTTATTATGCGATTAATGAATCGGAAATCTAATAATTTGAAATATATAAGTATTTCCATGATAATTTTTAGTCTAGAAATAAATTATTATCTCAAATAATTATCACAATGGTTTAGTAGACTTTTGAAGAATAAACGACAGTTTCAACGATTAAAGCCCAAAATACACATTTTGCCAGTTTTAGCCGTATTTCGCGGTATTATCCGATGTCATTAAAATATATGATTATACAAATAAATATACATTTATTTTTATTATAAATATCATAAATAATCAGAAAGTATATGTTCATGCGTTTATTTTCCTAAGCTGTAGGTTTTGTCGGTATGCGTCCGATTTTACCAGTTTTGGTCCTGTGACTCGTTTTATGACTTTGTAACTTCCCAAAACATTTTGTAAACTTATCCTAAGTTATTCTAAGTCCCTAAAAGAGTTCAAAATCAGTCATGACTTTCTTTTACATATCTTTACAAAAATGGGTTTTCCGGGTCCGTAATATGTCCGTTTTGACTTTATTTTACATATCTTTACAATCTAATAGCGGGTATCCTGGAAACAAGAGCATATGTATCAAAGAAGTCAACGCCCTTTTTTTGCCTAAAGCCTTGGATTACCAATCCCGCTTTGTACTTTTGAATAGTACCATCCACTTTCATCTCCCTCTTGAAGATCTATTGACTTCTCAATGGTTTACCACCGGGGTTAAATTAGCGAATTTCGATGTTATTATTTTGCATTATGGAATAAATTTCCTCTTGGATGGCTTCTTTCTAGAAAGCAACATCCCTTGAAGCCATTGCTTCATTGTATGTCTTTGGATCATCATCAACATTGAAGCAATATTGATATTAAAAGTCAATTTCATTTCTAGATCCCACACTAAGTCAAGTTAAAAATCATCACTGAAAGACTTGGCCTTTCTTACTCTTGTACTCTTTCTTGGTTCAGTGCTAATTGAAGGTACATCCTCATTATTAATCGAGAATTGCAAACTAGGATTCATATCCTTTGGTCTAGGTATAGATGTGAATCTTTCTTCATCAAATATTGCATTCCGTGACTCTATGACCGAGTTCACAGCAATATACTCATTAAATCCCAACACATAGAATCTATATACTTGAGAGTTTTTAGCATACCCAAATAAATATGCAATCTATACATCTTTCACATAAAGTTCTCCTTTTAGGTTTTGTGAGTCTCATAACAGCCCTACATCCCCAAGCTTTGAGATAACTCAAGTTTGGTGTCATTATGCCAAAGCCTTACATACCCTCACCCCAAATCCTTCACTAACACATGAAGAGAACATCATGGAATTCATCATCTATTCTAAAGTCCTATTCTTTCTTTTAGCCACACCATTATGTTAAGGTGTGCAAGGAGCAGTTGTTTGGTGTATTATTACAGTAGATTGAAAATATACTGAATCATAATACTCCCATTCTATATCATCAGAAATAGTCTTAACCAACTCTTTTCGATGAAGCTCTACCTCTTGTTTTTTTAACTTTAAATTTATCAAGAGCTTCATGCTTTAAATATAATAAATTAACATTACAATATCGTGTGACATCATCTAGTAACATATTTCTTAGTAACATATTTCGTAGTAAAATGTTGTTACATACTAAAATCTAAATATTGATCATCAACTTTGATATTTATGATATTTATGGTTTTGTTGAAATAATCTTGTTATATCTATTGTTATAACAATTAGCAATTTTCTACTATAATCTTATTTTATTTTCAGATGACTATTATACTTTTTGGATCTTGAAATATAAATATGGGACCATTAACAAATATTACTTTTAAACGTCTCAGACTTTTAGTAGAGTAATAGAGAGCCCAAATGTCTAGAGAGAGAAACAAAGAGAGAGAAAAAAACCCTAATGGTGAGGATTGGCAACAGCCATCATGGAAAAAAGATAACCGGCGAGGAGAACATCAAGGATCAAGGAGAAACTACAACGATGCAAATAAGATCATCTTCTACATTTCTAACTTCCCCGAAGATTGCTCGATCCAAAAACTCAAGGGCAGCTTTTCTTCTTTCGGGTTAGTTTCCGACGTATACATTTCTAAAAAGAGAAACTGCCATCAAGAACGTTTTGGTTTTGTCAAGTACTCAAGACTGGACAATCGAGATGCGCTTGACAACGTAAAGATCGGAAATCTGGTTCTCACTGTTAATCCAGAGCTCTTTGATAGAGATCGAAAGCCGGTTAATAGGAGAAATACCTCTAACCCTACTGCGCCGCCTATCAACAGTAATTGTCCCTCTTTCTTTGGAAATACTACTGGAAGTAGGTCTTATGCCAGTGCGGTAGGGAAGGGGGAGGAGTCACCGTCTGAGAAATGTGTTTTCATGGACGAAGAAGAATCGGAGGCCAGCAAATCATGGAGAAGCAACTCTTTGGTCGGGAGGGCCACAAACCTCTCGACCCTAAACTGCATCCAAGACTACCTCAATGGTCTGGAAGCAGGATGTATCGTCAGATACATAGGGGGACTGTGTGTCCTCCTCTCGTTTCAGTCAGCCGACGAGGCTAAATCGTTTCTGTCGGAAAAGAGTTGGTGGGAAAGGAAATTTTCTAGCCTGGAGGAATGGGGTGGGCAGTTTATTCCATTCGAAAGAATAGCCTGCCTGGATTTGGTTGGTATACCCCCGCATCTCTGGGGTGCTAAGGTTTTCAACATCATAGGCGGCATGTTCGGGGTTGTGGTCAAAGATTCAGACGCTGATGACAGAGATTTCAATCTGGCCAAGGGAAGTGCTTGGGTTCTCACTAGCGAGAGAAGTCAAATCAAACAAATGGTGGTGGTTTGTGTCAATGGAAAAAAATACCGGTGTTGTGTTAGGGAGAGTCAGGAATGGTCCCCCGAATTCATCACTGGTATCCCTTTGTTCCATGTTTCTCAACAAGAGGAGAAGGCTCCAAACGCTTCGGAGAATTTTCCGGTTAGTCTTCAGTCGCCGGAGATGGAAGAAGTGGAAGAAGGGGAGATTCTGGCGTGCATGGAAGAGGGCGAGTCTCGAGGTTACAATGATGACGCTGACAGCATGGAAAAACCAAACGGCAAACCCTACGAGTCTCGGGATATCAACCCGGATATTCATGATGTCGGGTCGGATCTGAATAATAATGAAGTGGGGTCTGATTTTCAAAATAGTGATGTGGCGGGCAAGAGGAACTCAGATTCTCATAATGGGCCTATTACTTTGGATGCTTCGGTGGGCCTAAAAACCCCCATGTTATCTGTTGGGCTTGTTAAGGAAAAAAATAAAAAGGGTCAAAAAACAAAGAAAAGGGCCCGGGTCCAATCAGTTAGCCCGACTTCTAATACTAGTGGTCCTACCAAACCATCCAGAAAAAAAGGTTCGGTCTGTGAAAAGCATTCTCATTCTCAGGAGGCTGACAAAACTGAAGCAGCTTATGATGGACCTTCAGAGGCAGAGATCGTTCGTGAAGTCATTGACACCATGAATTTGGGACCGGTGGTGGGTATGAACTTAACCGACTATGAAGATGTGTTGGGGGAGGTAGTCAAAAGTGATAGTGTCAAATCCGTCTCTTAATGGATTTTATGACCATAAATTCTTGGGGTTTGGGGAGCGAAAAAGCTCGGTGGATCAATGCTATGAAGAAGAAGACTAAATGTAACTTTATTTGTGTCCATGAAACTCTTAGAAGATCAAGCGATAAGCTTCCGATTAAGAGCATTTGGGGACGAAGCAAAGTGATGTATGAAGCCGTGAACTCATGTGGTAGATCGGGGGCATCCTCTCCCTTTGGGATCCGGATGTTTTCGATATGGCGGATTGCATTAAAGGAACCAATTTCCTTCTTGTTAGAGGTACTTTAAAGGGTTGTGGAACTAATATTAATGTGTTTAATATCTATGCCCCGCAAAGTTCCTCCGACAAGAGAGCCCTATGGGATGAGCTTAAGGTTCTTATTGATGGTTGTGTGGGAATGAAAATCCTCTTGGGTGATTTTAATGAGGTCCGTTGGCGTGAAGAGAGGAAAGGGTCTAGTTTCTCCCCGTCCGATGCTAGAGTGTTCAACGAATTCATTTACGAGGCAAACCTTCGTGAGTAGGGTCTATACTACACTTATACCGGTGGCAACGGGACTAAATTTAGCAAGTTGGATCGGATTCTTGTGTGCGACGAGTTTTGGAGAAAGTGGCCAGATGCTTCTCTAACGTCTCATACCCGAAAGCACTCGGATCATAGCCCGGTTACTTTAAAAACTTCCGAATTCGATTTTGGGCCCTCTCCTTTTAAATTCTACTCTTCGTGGCTTGCTAAACCGGGCCTCGAAGAGGTTGTTGTTAGTTCTTATCATTCTGTTGATGTTTTGCCAGGAGATAGGGCCGACTATATTCTTTCCAGGAGGCTGCGATCTATAAAGGAAGCAATAAAAGGCTGGGTTAGAAAAACAAAAGAGGCAGAGCATGAGGAGATAAATAACCTTACATCCAAGTGTGAAAAGTGGGAAGCTGAGGCTGAGCTCCAGAACCTGTCCGACGCCGACCGTGATTGTTGGGCCCAGGCTAAGTCCAGAGTGCTTGAAATCGAAAAACAAAATACTGCTGACACGAGACAAAAAGCTCGTGTTAAGTGGTGTATCGAAGGGGATGAAAATTCGGCTTATTTCCATGGAATGCATCGGATTCATCAATCGAATAACCGGATTAATGGAGTCAGTGTTGTTGATACCTGGGAGACTAAACCTAATAAAATCAAGCATCAATTCTGGAAATACTTTAAAGAGAAATATGATGGTTGTGGTCGACCGAGACCTCACATGGAGTGTGATTTTTCTAATAAGCTCTCGGTTGAAGATGGCTTGATGTTAACCGATAGATTCTACATGGATGAGGTTAAACGCGCGGTTTGGGAATGTGGTAGTGATAAAGCCCCGGGCCGGATGGTTTCAATTTTGCGTTTTTTAAACGATTTTGGGATTTATTCGGCAAAGACTTCTATGACATCCTCACTCAATTCCACTCGAGTGGTGACATTAGTAGGGGTTGCGGGGCTTCATTCGTTCATCTTATTGCCAAAGTGAATGATCCGTTGTCTCCTAAGGATTATCGGCCTATTAGTCTCGTGGGGTGTATTTCAAAGGTGATATCAAAGGTGTTGGCTAATCGGTTGAAAGTGGTAGTTGGGCCGGTTGTCTCTAATCACCAAATGGCGTTTGTTGCGGGTAGATTCATCCTCGACGGACCCATGATCCTTAATGAGCTTATCGCTTGGAGCAAAAGAATGAAAAAACCTACCATGCTTTTTAAGATTGATTTCGAAAAGGCTTTCGATTCGGTTGAGTGGGGTTTTATTGATGATGTTATGGAGCAAATGAATTTCCCAAGCCTTTGGAGGAAGTGGGTAGCCGGTTGCTTAGCCTCCTTTAGAGCTTCCGTGTTGATAAACGGTTCTCCTACTTGGGAATTCAATGCCAAAAGGGGTGTGAGGCAAGGGGATCCTCTCTCACCCTTCCTCTTCATCCTTGTCATGGAGGCGTTTCATAGGATGATGGTTCGAGCCTCCTCGGAAGGAGTTTTTGTTGGTGTCAAATGCCCCGGATATGGTCTGTTGATCTCTAATCTCTTATTCGCGGATGATGCCATAATCTTGGGTCAATGGAGTGAGTCTAATATCGTGTGCCTTACTCGGTTGCTGCGGCTTTTTTACCTTGCCTCGGGTCTCCGGGTCAACCTTGGTAAATGTAGTTTGTATGGTATTAATGTTATGGAGGATGACATATCTAACAGTGCCGCTGTTCTTAGATGCAAGGCTGGCTCCCTTCCTTTTAAACACCTAGGTGTTATGGTTGGGGCTAGCATGTTAAGATGCAATAATTGGAATCCGATGATTGAAACGTTCGAAAAAAGATTGTCTTTATGGAAGTCGGCTAGCCTTTCTTTAGGGGGGAGACTAGTGATGGTTAAAGCGGTTTTGGACTCCCTCCCCGTCTACTATTTCTCCCTTTATAGAGCTCCCAAAACGGTCATCGATAAACTTGAGGCCATCCGTCTCAAGTTCCTTTGGAGAGGCAATAGTGACAAGCAAAAGACTCATTGGGTTCGGAAGGAGAATGTGCTCAAAACAAAAAAAGATGGCGGTGTTGGCCTTTGTCCCCTCGATATCGTTAACAAAAGTCTAATGGCTAAGTGGGTTTGGAGATACAAGGTGGAGAGTAGGGGCCTTTGGAAAAATGTCGTCTACTCGATTCATGAGAGCAATCGTCGTCTTAGCTTTATGCCGTGTAATAAAATGGTGAATGGAAACTGGAAGTACGTGGTGAAGACTTACTGTGATCTTCTAAAGGATAATATTGATCTCAGGAAGTTGATTTCTTGCGTGGCTGGCGATTGGAAATGGGATGGAGGTACTGGTGATTCGTATAGGCCTGCTGACATAAGAAAATTACTCTGGGCTGGGCCTCCTGCCTTAAACGGTGCTGCTGTGACCCAAGCATACCAATGGCCCAGGTCTGTGCCTACATCGATCGCCTTCTTTGCGTGGAAACTCCACAGGGACCGCCTCGCTACTAGTGACCAGTTGTTCCATCGAAAAATCATACCACAGGTGGGACTTTGCAAGATGTGTGGCAACGATGTGGAAACAGCCATGCACTTATTCATATCTTGTGAGATGGCTTCGTTGGTTTGGTGTATTATATCTCAATGGGCTAAAATACCTCAAATATTTGCCTTTGAGGTCAAAGATTTATTTGAGATACACAAGACGATCAAGGGCAAGCAACTAGCCAAAGCGGTGAATCTCATTATTCATGCTACTTGTTGGGTTATATGGAATGAGAGAAACGCGGCTACCTTCGACAACAAACGTCCTTCTCTAGCTTACATAATCAAGGAAGTTAAAGCTCTTTCTTTTCTTTGGTTCAAACATAGGTGCAAAATGTATAGCTTAGAATGGAATGATTGGAGTAGTTTCTCTTGGTAGGTTTGTTGTTTGGTGTTGTTGGTGTTGTGTTTGGGGTTTTTTTTGCCCTTGTAGCGCCTTGCTATAAGCCGGCTTTTTTTAATGAAATATTGACGTTCAAAAAAAAAACAAATATTACTTTAATCAGGAAACTAAACAATTCTACTCGATTTTCAGATTGTCATATGATTTCATGACATGAATCAATCGATCATTTAATTGACACCAAATATTTCACGTTATACCTGATTGTGACTACCCTCTTGTTCTCCATGTTAGCTGTTTTTGTATTTAAAATTTATAAATTTATAAATGATGACAATAACAAATTATATTATTATAGAAAGGGAATTTTTATAACATATCAAGCAAGTTTGAAATCTGTTTCAAATCATTCATACTTTTTTCTCGAATTAGGTTACTCAATTTTGAATAGATTTCTATATGTTTTTCACCTATATAACAGGTTCAAATGCTCATGTGACATTATTTTGTTGTTTTTTTAATATATGCTTATTTTGATCAAAATGATGATATGGATTAAAGAAATTATTTTATTAAGTAAATAATAAAAATATTTTGTAACATTCTTATAGGACCATATTCACTTACACATATAAAATAAATATCTTCGAATGCGTGAAAGTATATAAAGCTCACGTACACATAAAATTCTTAAAAAATTAATTTTATATTACATGTATCTAATTCATAGAAGTACATACTTAATTTTTTAATCTATAAAGAATGTAATTCAAAGATATCCGTACATACACGTAAATACGTAATATGAATTATTAAATTTACATTTTAACGTAACACATATTTTATCAATTGTATGTATGCCTTTTTATTTACGAAGATGCATCCGAAAATATATACATATATTTTTATCTACGTGAGTATGGTCATATATTAATGTTATGATGTTGTATTATTTTTAATTAACAATATAACTAATGATATCACAGGTAATAATTAGTAACGAAATTAACTGAATACTTAAATAACCGGGACAATTTACAAAGGTCTTTGAACCCCTATTTATACTAACAAAACTTGAAAGAAAAGTAATCTAAAACTAATAAAATAATAAAATTCAATCCTACTCTAGCACTAACTCTATAAAATAATTAATAAAATTTTACTAATTTATCCCTAACTATTTACCAATTACAAGATTAGTCCAACAATAATTTACTTTTTCATCAAAATTAGTATTTTTTTAAAATATATTTGAAAAAAGAAAAACAACATCACGTAGGCATGTAAACTTGTTATTATTACCCGTAATTTACCAACCTGAGACGATTAACACCAAAATTTTAACACGATTATAAATATCTACAAGCATATTTATTATTATTATTATTATTATTATTATTTTTTGTTGCATAAAAGGTTTTTTCTTAATTAACTTATATGAGAATTTATCACATGAAATGGGCCCAAGTGCCTAACCCCACTACACCATGTTGATTTGGGCCTACATGTTGGGAGATACGTGCAGGGACCCATGAAAAGCGTGCTCTCGGTTATAAGTAGAGGCCCACTTCCAACCCAAATCATAAAACCCGACCCGAAACCTATTCACAGATGATCCGAAACCGGTTCGGGTGAAGCCAGTTTGAAACTAAACCTATCCGCTTTGAGACCCTATTCTTTTAAATCGGTTGATACTAAACCGGTTCAAATTAAAACTGATTTTAATCTGCTTAGTTTTCTCCCCAAATAAAACAATTTATAATTTGGTCTGGTTTGGGCCGATATAGATAGAAATTATTATTTTTCACGAAACTTGTTCAATTTAGAAACACATCAGATTTCATTAAGTTAACTAGCGGGTCCCTCCTCTCTTGTTGCGGCGAGAATTTCGTATATGTAAACAACACAAAATAAACAGGGCAGGAGCTGAGGATTTGGAGGCCTTGTTCGAACTAAAAAGACCTTATTTGAAAAAAAAAATTGCAAATAAAAAAGTTTCTTAAATAAAGAAAACATTAAGTAATAGCGATACATATAAGAAAATTATAGTTTTAAAGTGACATTTTATGTAGTTAACTGATATTTATATAATTATGCATATCTCTTAGCATTTTTTGTAGTTAACTGATAATTGTGCATATCTCCTAACATTTTTAATAGAAAATTGACTTTCTATACTTCATATCCTCTAATTTATATATAAAGTTTTAAAAATTATGAGCCCCCTAAATTATGGGGTCCTGTTCTGTCGTACTTCCCACATATATTTAGCGCCCCCTCTAAAAATAAACTAACATGACACGGTGTTTTCCTTTGCCACGAAAAAATCTTGCTTTTTTACTATTAATTCCACTATTCTTTAGAGTGTTACTAACTTTCCAAATCAAAACCCAACTTAGTTTGATTTATGCCTTTCGAGATATGTATCGTGATTGTGCATCCACATTATGTTTTCGATCAACTAGAATATAAAGAAACGACTAAAATTTTATCATTTATAGAAAGAAAAATAATAAAAAGACTGACTACACAATATATAGAGATACAATATAGGGTTATTAGTGAATCTTCGTATCCACTTGCTTGTTAGCTCCCTGCTATTTATTTTTTTTAATAAATTTTCACCTTTTTACCCTTCAAAAAAGTACTTCTATGGTTTTTACTTTGTAGGTGTTTTTTTTTTAATCCTAAACAAACATTATTATCTCAAAGATAATGGTAGCTTGAAATTGAGATGTTTTCTTTCATTTTTTATTTTGCAGGTATAAAACTAGAATAAGTGAAGATAATGATTGAGAATTTCTAGATATTGTGTATAGATATTAACACAACGAGAATCAAATCAATCCCATTTTAAAACGTCTTATTTTTAAACAAAATGTTTGTGTTAATGGGCTTAGGCCTGGTCTGTCGATATTGGGCTCTTCATAACACTAGATTTGGATTCGATTTTGCGTAATAAACATGTTGATTTCAACAATAGTTACGAGTTACGACTTTATATGCATAGTTTATGTGTCATTAACGCACAATTTGTAAAATTAACTAGTTGTTTCCTATGTTGCACGGGAACGGGTACGGGAACGGGAAATGGGTACTGGTACGGGAACGGGAAACGGCAAAACTCAAAAATCCAAGAAACGGGGACGGCATGGGTACGGCAATAAATACATATAAAAAATAAATATATATTACAGATAATAACAAATATTTGATCTAAGGGGTGAGAATTATTAATAACTTAACACTATTGTAATTATTAATCTCATCCCATGCAATCAAATATTTGATCTAAGGGCTTAAAATAAATCAGCCAATTTTGTGGCTATTATTGATTAGAGGGTATAATAGTAACTTCCTCCATTTTGTCTCTTCTTTAGTACCTCGTACAATCCCCCATCTCCTCCTCATCTTCTTCTCTGCAACCTCCGACCCCCTTCAATATTGATCTGTATCACCGGAATCCATCATCTGAGATTTACTTCTGCTCATCCACGAATCCATCCTCGAAATCCATACTAGAAATCCATCATCTGAAATAGAAGAGTCGACGGAAACTCGACGGAAGCGGAACGGATACGTCCCCAAAATCAACCTCCTGTCTCCGGCGAACCGGAAGCGGAACAGAAACGTTTCGCCGGTGTTTCGTTCCCGTTTCTGTCCCCACGGCGTTTCCGGTACGGGAGACGGCGGCGACGAGCCGTTTCCGTGCATCAGAGGTTGTTTCTCGGTAAAAGAGATAAATTTTGACATTTATCATTCTTAAAATAAATCCATACCGAAATCTTTAAAGCCTAAACCCTAAGGTGACGTTTGGTTCACGGAATGTAATGTAATTGGAATTGTAAAGTTTTCCTTTTAAAGTTGTGCTTAAGTTGGTTAAGAATGAGGTTTGAAATACAATGAATTCCTTTAATCAATGGAATTTAGAAATCCTTCACTTTAACGAAGGAAAGTTACATGACCTCAAATTCCATTGATTAAAGGAATTCATTGTATTTCAAACCACATCCTTATCCAACTTAAGCACAACTTTAAAAGGAAAACTTTACAATTCCAATTACATTACATTCTGTGAACCAAACGCCACCTAAATATTTAACCCTAAATCCTTTGAAACTCTATAAAAATAAACATAAAAAATATCAAAAAAACACATTTCACAACTCTTTAAAAGAAAAGGAAAAAGGGACTAAAAGTAGAAAAAGTTTTTTAAGAAAAGAACGAACAACAAGATTTGAATTTGAACCTGAGTGTCCAAGTTATATGACA
>JBCNJP010012071.1:0-14400 GCA_039602395.1 Deinandra increscens subsp. villosa
TTCGAACCTAACGATGCGGACCAAACATCAAATTCCTTCGCATGAACGTTAAAAGATTTCCCATCTACGACCACATCAATAAACTCATCTATGTGAACGTCATTCTTAGCAATGACACATACTTTGCCAATAGCAAGAGGATCATCCCTGTCATTGCCAAAAAATATAAACTCTCCCCATAAATCGCCTAAAGTCTTAACATCCATACAATCTGTGATAGGAATTTCAACACGTTTCTTAGGAACAGAAGGTGCCGGGGGTATTTTAGCAGCCACCATCGGTTTTAATATCTCCGCAAAGGATTTCGCTACAACGGAAGCATCTATAGGAGGATTCTGTTGAGGCTTGCTTGCATGAGGATTATTCATGGGCTATTGATGAGAGGAGCCAAATTTGGCGTGATTTCTAGTATGGGAAACTTCTTTGACGCGATCCGCATAGATGTGGTACGAGCCCATCCAAACCATTTTCAAGTTATCGATCAAATTCTGGATGTTCTTGACAGCGACAAACCTAACAAAACCAAAACATCTTCCATATTTAGAGAGACGTTGAGATATAAAAACTATTAGACATAAACAAACTTAATTATGTAAAGGGTTAGTTTTGTATTTGTTGTATTACTCTTGTACCCATGTGTAACTTATCATTCTATTTATACAATGTGATTACTCCATTGAGGATCACCGTTTACCTTCCTTTCTTTCTCTATATTCAATATGGTATCATTTACCCAGGTTCCTCCCCTTTAATTCTTCCGCTGTCGCTTCCCTTTTCCCCCTCTTCACCTTCGTCTCCCACCATGTCGTCCTCCCAATCATTCGATGGCTCCCTTTCCATGTCTGCTCTTCTTCATTCACTCAAGATCCCCTTATCATCCACGAATTTTCTGTTGTGGAAGAATCAAATCTAGCCATTGCTTTTGGACCAGAATCTCCTTGGCCATGTCGACGGGTCTTCGCCTGCTCCACCGGAATCCGTCACCGTCGATGGTAAGACTGCCTCTAACCCGCTATTTGCAACCTGGAAGGCTGTCGATCGCCACGCAGTGATCATTCTCAACACATCCCTTTCTGAAGAAGCAGTATCGGTGACAGTTGGTCTCACCACTGCTCGGGAAATATGGTTGGCTCTTGAAGCCCAGTATTGCAATGCGTCAGTTGAGCGGGTCCATAATCTTCGAGACCAGTTACGCAATCTGACCAAAGGGGTCTGATTCTGTGGCAGAGTTTGGTCGCAAGTTCAAAGGGTTTTGTGATCAATTGGCGGCTATTGGTCACGCGGTGTCCGACTCAGATAAACTCTACTGGTTCACGACTGGCCTTGGGGTGAACTACATCAGTTTCACTTCCATTGCTAGAGTCGCTCGTCCACCGCCATCGTTTCCTGAATTAGTTACTCAGGCTGAAAGTCACGAGGTACTGTTACGTGATCTTCAGGGTCAGAATAACCCTCCTGCAGCGTTTGTGGCTCAGAATTCTCGTCCCCAAAATTCTCGTCGTGGTGGCAATAATCGTGGAAATAATCGTGGGTATCGCAACAACAGAGGAGGCAGAAATAATCAAAGGTTTCGAAATAATAACAATCAACGCAACAGGAACCCCCCAAGTCCCTCTGATCCGTGTCAACTATGTGGTATTCATGGGCATGGTGCTAATGCGTGTCCATCTCATGTCTCTTACCCGACAAGTGAAGCCCATCTTGCTAACTCCTTTCAGTCTTAGTGCCATGTCAATCCCAATAATGCAAGTTGGTATGTGGATTCCGGGGCAACCGATCATATGACTCATTCATCGGGTAACTTTCATGACATTATTCCCCATTATGGGCAACCTAAGGTTACATTTGGAGATGGCAAGTCTTTGCCGGTAACTCACAAAGGACACCAAACTCTTGCCAATAATATCCATCTAAAAAATGTTCTTGTGGTTCCTCAAATAACTAAAAACTTACTTTCTGTCCATAAGCTAACCATGGACAATGATGTTGATGTTTTGTTTTCTCAATCAAATTTCTATGTCCAGGATCGGGGCACGAAGCAGGTTCTAGCTCAAGGCCGATGTGAAAATGGACTTTATATGCTGAATCAAGACCATCAAGCTCTTAGTGCGGTTTCCTCCAATAAAAATAAAGCATCATATGAAGTGTGGCATAGCCGTTTAGGACACGTCTCCAATGATGTTTTTAAACTATTAAATAAAACGGGATTAGTGCAAGTCACTTTCATTTTGCCTAAACCAATTGTTTGTTCTCCATGTCAAATGTCCAAAGCACACAAGTTACAATTTGATCTTAACCCAAAACGGGCTCTCTTTCCTCTTGACTTGGTTCATTGTGACTTATGGGGACCATCTCCCGTCACCTCACATGAAGGATACCGTTATTATGTGGCGTTTGTGGATGATTTTTCCAGATTTACGTGGTTATACCTGATGCGTAGCATCATGTATATAAATAAATAAATAAAATTTCCTCATTTAAATATGTTTTTAAGTGGAAAATATTGAATTTGTTGCTTGTTCGGGCTTACAATTTAAAATTCCTTAAGTTTAGTGCTTAAATGTTTGATATATAAATTCTATTGTTATTTGGTGGGTTTCTAACTTAAAGTTGATATATATATAAATTCCCCGTGTTAATTAGTTTTTAATATTGTTTTATGGTGATTTTTAGGAATTTGGTGCTTAATAGTATTTATATCTGAATTTTAGGTTTTGGTGGATCCGTGATGAATTTAGAAGTGTTCTGGAAAAAACGAGAGCAAAAACGGATGTCGGATGTGGAAGTTATGAACAAAAGAAAAAGAGTAAATTACACCAGAAGTCCCTGAGGTTTACACAAGTAATGAAAGAGGTCCCTAGAGTTTTAAAATTATGGAAAAGGTCCCTAACGTTTGTATTAGTGTAACGAAATAGGTCCCTCTGTTAGTTAACCCTGTTTGGATTTAACGGGGTTAACTAATGGAGGGCCTCTTTCGTTACACTAATACAAACGTTAGGGACCTTTTCCATAATTTTAAAACTCTAGGGACCTCTTTCGTTACACTAATACAAATGTTAGGGACCTTTTCCATAATTTTAAACTCTAGGGACCTCTTTCATTACTTATGTAAACCTCAGGACCTCTGGTTTAATTTACTCAAATAATAATCAACTTATTGTTCTCCCTTTTCTCCATTTTGACAAGAGAACAAGGGGACATTAATTTAAAAGAGAGAATATTAATCTTTCGATGATATATGTAACATAGTTTCATTCAAATTTGAATGAAAGTCATATATAGTTATAAGTATGAAAATGTGATTGACAGATTAGAGGGGCATTTCTACCAATCTTCGCTCAACATGGCAATGATGTTTGTGAACAAATAAAAGCACTCTGGAAACTTGATGAGATTTTATGCCACTTTGCTATTCATTTTTCTAAAGTCGAAAAAGTAGGGTACCTGTTGGAGATGGCAGGTTCCAAGTAGACGGTGTGTTGATGGGTTTTTCCTCAATCCATCCCATGTGGTGGTTCCATACGACAACAATATCCAAGCAATATATTAGGTTCGTAATAGCATCAATTTCAAAACCCATATGCTTCTTTAAAAATACAAAAATTCACTCCATCAATTCCAATATGACAAGCACGCTTTGACTTCCAAGGTGAAACCTACCACTTCTAAAGTTAAAACATATTTTGTTAACTCTAAAACCTCCGGTTTCCCATCTGAAGGCCTTGAATAGTTTAGGTCCTCCTCAAATATCTAACTGAAACCTAGATGAACTAATAACAAGATATCACAGGCATAATAATACTAGCATTTGCACAAAACATTGATTGGTCCATGCATAAAGAGTACCATGAGTCCATGAATGTGATGAATTTATAACAAGAGCGTGAGTAGTTCTTACTTCTTACCTCATCATGCCTGCCCTAACGATATCCAACAATCTCCTCTTAATGAATCACATTCAAGTGATACTGAATACTACAAACAATACAATGTAAGGGAAGTAGGGAACTTACAAAATTTAAAGACTAAATTACACCAGAATTTCTTGAGGTTTATAGAAGTAATGAAAGAGGTCCCCTAGAGATTAAAATTATGGAAAAGGTCCCTAACGTTTGTATTAGTGTAACGAAAGATGTCCTCCGTTAGTTAACCCCGTTAAATTCAAACGGGGTTAACTAACTGAGGGACCTCTTTCGAACTCGCTGGAGGCAGGGATCGAACACCTGACCTCCAGCTTATCCAGCGAAGACCCTACCACTCGCCCAGGAGTTCCTTGTTGTTGACATCCAGTTTAGTAATGTTTTATCTTGTGCCTCAGTCCGACCCATTTAGACCTGAACGCGACCAGAACGTGCTGAGCCCTATTTTTTCCGCTATAAAACCTTTTAGGCCGTCGTTTTCAGCTCCCTAACACCCCCTAAACCCTAGAAAAACCCCAAAACACATCTGGAATCATCAAGGGAGATTTAGCACTCAAGATTGAAGCTTTTGGATTAAGAAATTGGAGATCTACACATTCTTGGTTCTTAAATTCATCTAGAGGCTTGATTTTCTTCCTTTTTCTTTGTAAATCTCAGATTATGAATATGTTAAAGATTAGATTTTTAGTTGTTTTAATGATGTTTAGTGGCTAGATCTCATATTGTCACTTGGATTTGATGAATTTGAGCATGATTTGACTTTATTGTTTGACTTTTCAATGTGATATGATGAAATAACCTATTGATTCTGATTTAGACCTCTTGAATGATCATATATGCTTGATTAGCCTCTGTTAGATTCATATGATGTGGAAAATTTGATATAGATTGAAGAACTTCAACTAGTTATTTGATTTCTCATTGTTAAACTTTGACTTTTTTGAGTTTTAGCTTAATGCATGATCGATGACCATCTACATGATTATATGAGTATGATTTGGGGCTGATTTTGTTTATATTTGTGTTTAAATTGAGTTGATCGATTCATTTAGCACATTAGGTGGTTGTTAGGCATTGTTTGACTAGTTAGAACACTTGTGACCGTAATGTTTTGACTTTTTAATTCGTGTTTAGCATTGCCTAAGTTCTTGGGGTTTCAAATCAGAATTAGTCACGTTTAGAACCCGCTTAGAGAGACCTTTCTAGTGTAGTTCCTTTCGTGTGTGTTTGGTTAGCTTTGACCGAAGCGACTAGGTAGGGGTGTGCATGGGTCGGTTTGGGTCGGTTTTGGCCCTTAACCGTAACCATAACCGACTTTTCGGTTAATAAAAAAACCTTAACCGTAACCATCGGTTAAGTCGGTTTCGGTTAATCGGTTTTATGTACTAATGCGGGTCGGTTATGGGTCGGTTAACCAACTTTTCAAAATTTAATTTCTCATTAAATTAAAACCCAGATACTTGTTTGGACTCTTAGCCATAAGAGTTAAAAAAATCTAGCTAGTGGGCAAATTCTACTAGTTTCTAGCTAGTGGGATACTAGTTTTATAAGCCATCTAACCTATACAACTCTTGTTATATTTTATAAGATGACTTTTAAAACTTTTGTTACATCCATCGATATGAGATTGAGAGTTCTCTCCATGCCTAACATTTTATAAGGAAGAATTTTTTAAACTTTTTTTATATCTACGATGTGGGATAGTAGGTTTAGCATCGATAATGAAAACCATACCAATCATAGCAATCTCACGTAATTTATGGATGGCATATTCATCTTTATCTATTTTTTTTACCAAATCAATTGTAGACTTGTAGAAAATGTCTAGTAACTAACTTCTTTATATAACCTGCGCAAATAAGTCATCTTGATTGCACAGTGGCTTATGAAGCCGATAACTCTTTGCAAAATCAAATTGTGACATTTCATACTAATATTTCTTATAAGTGGTCTTCATTAAATTAGATTATTTGCTAAAGAACGTTAAGATAATGTTTGAACTACATATATTCTTTACGCTAGCAAATATTTTATATAATTATATATAAGCTCGGTTCGGTTTCGGTTTTTTCGGTTATTGTAAAATGAATAACCGAAACCGAACCGCAAATGTCGGTTTCGGTTTTTTCGGTTCGGTTTTTTATGTTGTTTTGTTCGGTTTCGGTTATTTTCGGTTCGGTTGTGTCGGTTATTTCGGTTTTGGTTCGGTTAATTCGGTTTTTTGCTCACCATTACGACTAGGCAATTAGGCGGTTTCATCTAGTTTACTACCTGGACGTTTATTTGGGATTGCCTTAGTATTTAAGATGTGTCTATAGTCTTATTTGCCTTGGTTATCATCATTGGGGGTAGTTATCACATTGATTAGTCAGACTTGAGGTGACATTCAGGCTCAAAGGATTCTTATCCGGGTGGCATTTTTCTTATATTGTTATTTCGTTTCGTGTGTTGTGTTTGCTTACTTAGTTGTTTCTACCAGTTATCTGTTTGTTTTCATCATTAGCTTTAAATTAAAACCTTGTCAGACTGAATATTAGCGAAGTCCTTATATCGAGAGCCTGCTTTACGCGTCCTTGGATTGATATCCGGTACTTATTGATACTATATTGCATACGACGGGTACGCTTGCCCTAGTGTGCGGTTTGGTCACTCAGTATTTATCATTTTTAACTTGACCGTTTTTCTTGTTCAAATCCGACACATCAATACCCCTTGCACTCCAAAGCAATGTTCTCAAGTGTTTTAACCATTTTTTAAAAATTTGTTCAAACACAATTCTCGCGAAAAATCAAGGTGTTCCAAAGTGATGGTGGAACGGAGTTTGTCAATAATCAAGTCAAGAAAATATTCGAGGAAAATGGAACCTATCATAGACTTTCGTGCCCTTACACGCCACAACAAAATGGTCGTGTGGAACGCAAACACCGACATATTATCGAAACCGGTCTCGCAATGATGTTCAATGCTCAAATTCCCACAACGTATTGGGTTGAAGCCTTTAGCTCGGCGGTCTACATAATAAACCGCCTCCCATCTAAAACAGTTTAAAACAAATCTCCCTTTCAACATATGTTTGGGCATGTTCCAAGTTACAACAACTTCCGCATCTTTGGGTGTCGTGTTTTTCCTTACCTCAGAAATTATTCGGAACATAAATTAGCACCACGATCGCTACCATGCATTTTTATTGGTTATGCCCCTCAATATAAAGGTTTTCGATGCTTGGAGCCCACCTCAAAACGTGTGTATATCACACGACATGCTACTTTTGATGAGTCGCTGTTTCCTTTCTCAGGTAACTTGAGTTCTCTACAACCTAATTTAGAATTAACTTCCTTTGTTGAATATATGTCGACAGGATCAGTCAGAGAATCATCAGAACCTACAAATACTAGTGTGGATAAATCCCAAAATTCCTCACCATGTGGTTTATGTTTGGATGAAGTTGAAAGCCCAACTAGTGACACTCAGCCCATGTCGCCTAGGCCTAACAGTGGGCCACCTCCAGCTGATAACTCACCTTCGGCTCAAAGTCCTCCATCGACAAACCTGCAAGACAGCCCCACGTCGCCAAGTCCATCTCCACATGTGCCACCTCAGCCCTCTGGCCATCCCATGACGACTCGATCTAAAGCTGGAATCTTCAAACCTGTACACAAACCAGATTTTGTCCACACGCTTCATCACAATCTCTATGCAGCTCTTTTTGCTAAATCTGATCCAAAGTCCTTTAAAGTTGCGGCTAAACATCAGGAATGGATTTCGGCTATGCGAAAAGAGATTCATTCTTTACACCAAAATAAAACGTGGACACTTGTTCCCAGACCAAAAAACACGAATGTTGTTGGTTCGAAGTGGCTATTTCGCACTAAGTATCTGTCTGACGGCACAATTGAACGGCACAAAGCTCGTCTTGTTGCTCAAGGTTTTACTCAAGTTCCAGGTCTTGACTACTCGCAAACGTTTAGCCCAGTAGTTAAAGCTGCAACAATTCGCATTATCTTGACATTAGCTGTCATAAATGGTTGGAAACTGCATCAACTCGATGTAAATAATGCTTTCTTACATGGGGCTCTCCAAGAACAAGTATATATGAAACAACCGTCGGGGTTTGTGGATCCAAAGTTTCCCAATCATATTTGTCGTCTCAACAAAGCCTTATATGGATTAAAACAAGCACCTCGGGCTTGGTTCCAACGGCTCAGCACGTTTCTAATCCAGAGTGGTTTTTCATGCAGTCGTGCTGACCCATCTCTCTTTGTTTTCAAAAAAGATTCATGCATAATCTACTTGTTGGCATACGTAGACGACTTAATTATCACTGGAAATCAAGAAAACACGATAGCTTCCTTTATCTCCAAACTCAACTCTGAATTTGCAACAAAAGATTTGGGGCAACTTAGTTACTTTCTTGGTCTTGAAGTAACTCACTCTCAAGGGGAACTATTCTTAAGCCATTCGAAATATGCTCGAGATATTCTTGATCGTGCAAATATGTTGCAAGCTAAACCAATGGCCACTCCTCTTGCATCTAACATTGTGTTCACCTCCTCGGGAGAAACATTTGAAGATCCCACATTATATAGATCATTGGTCGGTGCCCTTCAATATCTAACTATCACTCGCCCTGACATCTCTTATGCGGTCAATCAAGTAAGTCAATTCTTGCAGAATCCCACTACTATTCACTTTCAGCATGTCAAAAGAATACTCTGATATATTAAAGGCACAATCGATTTTGGGATCACCTTTCGCCGTACAACTCCATCCAACATTCTAGGCTACTCTGATGCTGACTAGGCCCGGTGCATCGTAACTCGTAGGTCTACCTATGGGTATTCAATCTTTCTTGGAGGGAACCTCGTTTCGTGGAGTGCTAAGAAACAGCCTAGTGTTGCTCGCTCAAGTTGTGAGTCAGAATACAGGGCAATGGCTAATACAGCTGCTGAAATTGTGTGGGTCACTCACCTTCTCAGGGAACTACATGCACTTCCACCTGATCGTCCAACATTGTTGTGTGACAATCAAAGTGCCATATTCTTAAGTCAAAATACAGTTGCCCATAAACGTGCCAAACATATCGACATTGATTATCACTTCATTCGTGAACTTGTCGCATCCGATAAGTTACACACTCAATTTGTTCCTACAAAGCTCCAGGTGGCGGACATATTCACAAAGAGCCTTCCAAGATCTCAATTTGAATTTTTTAGAGATATGCTTTGCCTTGGGTCACCACCTTCTCGCTTGAGGGGGGATATTAGACATAAACAAACTTAATTATGTAAAGGGTTAGTTTTGTATTTGCTGTATTACTCTTGTACCCATGTGTAAGTTATCATTCTATTTATACAATGTGATTCCTCCATTGAGGATCACCGTTTACCTTCCTTTCTTTCTCTATATTAAATAAAAACATCCGACACTTTACCCCGGCTATCACAAACTTTCCAAATATCTTGATCGGTAGCAGACGGTGGAAAATTGGTGATGAAAATCGACATAGAGATTTTTTTCAAGTCTTCATAATCATTCTTCCTTGTACGATTGTTATTAAATGACCGATCCTCCTTGCCTTGTACGTGTCTTTAAGGGAACATCCAAGTATCCAAATCCTGATCCCCTCGAGCTCACACTTGTGTTTGGGGCCGAGTTTTCTAAAATGAAATAAATGACAAAAAAGTTTTCTCAAAAACTTTAGTCGCCGATGTCGACTGCTAGTTGATCAGGGTCGTTGACCTCAATGTTGTAACTTGCGGTGGTGGTGGCAGCTGTCGGTGGCGGAGATTGTGGTGGCTGGATTATGGGGCTGCCGGAAGAGATTGTTGTGTGTTTTTTTATAAGTTTTTAAATAAAATTATAAAAAATACCCCAATCTTGTAAAACTTAGATAATCAATCCCTCGTCTGTTTTAAGAAAACTTACAAAATAGTCCTCTAATCTTGGTAACTTACATAAGTAGTCTCTAATGTGTAAATTGACTAATATGCCCTTAGATTTAATAGAAAATTTTAACACCATTAGTAATAAGGACTCAAATGACAACAGAATGTAAACCTCAAGCGATATTTGTTAAAAATCCAACATTTGGACTCACGTGATAAAAGTGATCAAACGTTAGGGGCGCAAATAGTAAATAACTCTAACTAAAAATATCAGTTAAAAAATAATATGGTTATCGGCCGTGGAGCCGGTCGTCGACGAACGTGGCCGGAACATGGGCCATAAAAGTTATCTTTTTTATATTTAAAAAAACTATAGCCGTCGGCGACCCCGAGAACGGTGTCAGGCGGTCGACACCAACCTGTTAGTTGTCAGATGACAGTCGTGGACGGGTATTTACGCTCGATTATGACGTGACAGAGCATGATTAGTTCAGAAAACAGTCGTATTATATATGGGGCACGTGAGATGACTGTAAGCTCTGCGTGATTTTGGTTATAGTTATAGAATTAAGGCTGTGTTTGGCGCCATAAGCTAGCTTATAAGCTAGCTTTTTGATGTACCAAACGGGGCGTTTTTTTAAAAAGCTAGCTTTTTTGAAAAGCCCATTTTGGTAACGTCAGCTAGCTTTTGAAAATCTAGTTGGAGTAGCGTTTCAGCTAGCTTTTGAAAAACTAGTAGGAGTAGCGTTTCAACTAGCTTTTATAAATTTTCAGTTTTACCATTTCCTAATTTATTTATATTCTGTTTTAAATTTTAATTTATTTATATACATGAACTTTTACGTTATTTTACATTTTTCAGCTAGCTTATTAGCTAGATTTTACCAAACATTATTTTTTATTAGCTAGCTTATCAACTTATTAGCTAACAACTAGCTTATCAGCTAGCAGCTATAAAAAAAAACAAGTAAATAACCGTTGTCCTTCTCATGTCTACAAAAAAAAAACAAAAAAAAAAAACAAGTAAATAATAGCATTAGTTGTGGAACTGAAAAATATAATAAAATGGATGCTGAGTAAAAATATAAATACAAATAAGTAAATGACTTTCTTCCAATTTATCAAGGTTTTTAACGTTTTCTTCGATATTGCAATCAATACTATTTGAACGATGTTGGGGGCTTAAACTTAAGTGGGCTAAAAAGTTTATTAAATGGTGTCATAAATAAATAAGTATATATATATATATATATATATATATATATCTTAATACTAATAAAGCAATAAAATTTGTGCCACATGTCTTATTTATAAAGTGTCCACATCACTATCGCCACATGTCAAACTCACATTGAATTATCAATTTAGTAAATAATCAATTAAGATTAGTTACCAATTTTGTCAAAACTAAAATTTTATTTTAAAATTTTGATAAAATTAATTTAGATGTGATTAATTACTCAATAATTTTAGTCTTTTTCTTTGAAAGTAATCCATAACTTGTCAAACATAATAAATTTCTTAAATGTATTACATTATTGTTTAATATATTATAAAAGTTTTATATCAATCATAATTTTCAAATTTCTTGATTATTATCTTTTTCTTTGTATTTATCTAATATTATAAATCTATACTGAACCCGTGTAGTACACGGGTTACTAACCTAGTATATATATATATATATATATATATATATATATATATATATATATATATATATAGGAAGGATAAAGTGAAAACTACCCCCACTTTGGAAAACTTAGGAAACCTCATCTTAACCACTCATCATTTCAATCCAAGGGCTACAATTAATTCATTTATTTTCTATTTCTTTTATCACATTTTTAGTACATTTTCCATTTCTTTTAAATGAAAAGGGCATTTTAGGTATGAAGTTTCAAATCTGCATGACCATCAAATCAACACTCTCTTTCATCTTCCCCATAATCTCTCATCATTTCATCTACACTCTCTCATCTTCACATTTCAAAATTATCAAAACTTCATCTCATTTTTCATCTTCTTCTTCTCTCACCTGAAGATGAGGTTTCACCCAAAATTATCAAAACAGCATCTTCATCTACCATGTCACCACCACATACCTAATTCGCTATCTTCACCCACCACATACCACCACCGCCACCACATTTCATACTTCTTTCAAAACCCATAATAAATTTCTAAGCTTCCACCATGGAACTCAAGATCTGAAAAACCCACCACCATCACTAACCACCTCCTCCATCACCCACCACCATCACTAACCACCTCCTCCATCACCCACCACCGCGCATAGATCTATCGGAGCTCGTAGATCCACTCGCCGCTCGTAGATCCGTCACTGCTTGTAGAATAGACGACTCCGTTCGTCGGCTTTCTAGGTGTCACGGACACCCTAGTTTTCTCCGACATCCGCCCATCTCTCCGATTTCACGGCGACGTTCTAGATGTCCGATTCATCGAGTTCAAACATCAAGTCCGTCGCCATCGGTCCGTCTTGCTTCACCATCTAGTTCGAAACTCAAGATCAAAGGTACTTGTTCCTCTTCACCATCTAGTTTGATATGGATGAAGAAGAAGATGGAAATAATAAATGAAAAAAGAAAAATAATAAAAGAAAAATGGGTTAGGTGTGATGGTACTTTGATTTGTGAGTATTTGTTTAGCCTTTTAATATTCAAATGGTTAGTTTTCTTTTTTCTTTATTTGGCTTTTATTATCAAAATTTTTATTTTTCTCATAGCTTTTCTTTTTTGTTATATCTTTTTTTCGTTCTTGTTTTTATGCATGTTTTTTAATAAAATGTTTATTATACCTAGTTAACGGTTACAGTAATCTATAGAGTAATATATTAAAATGGATTATTTTTTCTACATGTGTAAGCTTTATATGTTTGACTCTGATGTGTTTTCAGTATTTCTTGATGTTTGTATGTATGTTTTATGCTTTTATGTGGTAGTGAGTTACATATATAACTCAAAGGTTACATATGTAAGTATTGGTTTACATATGTAACTCACTGTTTTACATATTTTAAGCCTTGGTTTAAATATGTAATTCTTGGTTTACATATGTAACTCACTGTTTACATATTTTAAATGTTGGTTTATATATGTAACTATTTGTTTACATATGTAAATCTTAGGTTTCATATGTAACACTTCTAGTACACAACATAACGGCTCAACAAAAATTCTAATAAGAGTTCATAAACAAATAGTTGTTTCAAAACAAAAATGTAAATTTAATTGTGTTAAATATGTAACTCTTAGTTTACATATGTAACTCGTTGTTTACATATTATAAGTGTTGGTTTACATATGTAACTATTGGTTTGCATGTGTAAGTCTTGGGTTTCATATGTAGCACTTCTAGTACATAACATAACGACGCGACAAAGATTGTAATAAGAGTTCATAAACTAATAGTTGTTTCAAAACAAAATTGTATATTTAATCGTACTAAATATGTAACTCTTGGTTTACATATGTAACTCATTGTTTACATATTTGAAGTGTTGTTTTACATATGTAACTACTGGCTTACATATATAAGTTTTTGTTTCAAAACACAATTGTAAATTTTTGTGTTAAACATGTAACCATTGGTTTACATATGTAACTCACTGTTTATATATTTTAAGTGTTGGTTTACATATGTAACTACTGGTTTACATATAGAAGTCTTTGTTTCAAAACACAATTGTAAATTTAATTGTGTTAAATATGTAACCATTGGTTTACATATGTAACTCACTGTTTACATATTTTATGTGTTGGTTTACATATGTAACTACTGGTTTAAATATAGAAGTCTTTGTTTCAAAACACAATTGTAAATTTAATTGTGTTAAATATGTAAATCTTGGTTTACATATGTAACTCACTCTTTACATATTTTTAGTGTTGGTTTACATATGTAATTATTACATATTTGTGTCTTGGGTTATATATGTTACACTTCTATAATAAACATCAGAAACTGATGGACTTGTTTTCTTTTCGTAGGTGAATGAATTTTGCGTCAAAGATGAATATTATTATCAAGATCTTAAGCATAATAGGGTTTTATATATATTCTTGTTAGGTTGTTATATTTGTTTTGGTAGCTAGTTTATTCTTTGATAATTTTTTAGAATGCCGGTTCGTATAAAACATTTGTAACGTTTACTGTTGATTGTAATTGTTTGTTTATAAATTAATAAAATTTATTTTGTTACATATCCTGATGAATTTACATATGTAACACGTAATGAAAAAATCTGTTACATATTTAACAAAGTTACATATGTAACCAATCTGTCTTGGGAATTAAAAAAGTAAGAGAGAGAATGTTGCAGAAAGTGTGTAAGATTGCTGTCAGATTTCAGAAAGTGATTGGATATGTCACAGTTTCTTTTTAACATGTATAAAGCAATTAAGAGAGTAAAAGACATTAATACCCTTATTTGAAAAAGGTAAATAGTGGACGTGGATAATCTCCTGACCCTTCAAATGGTTTACTAGGTTTTCCAAAGTGGACTTAGTTTTTATTATATCCCCACCCTATATATATATATATATATATATATATATATATATATATATATATAT
>JBCNJP010012072.1:0-14398 GCA_039602395.1 Deinandra increscens subsp. villosa
AAATTGGTTCTCAAATGATCCTCTCCCTATATATATATATATATATATAGAGAGAGAGAGAGAGGAAGGTTCCCGTGCATCAGGCAAAGTTGCCTACATCCGGTACACACAGGGGCATATTAGGAATGTCCAGATTTCTCCCCATATGTGGTATATTTGGTAGTTATTCAAGTTCCCCCAGTTTTTAAAACGATCATAACTTTTTCATACGACGTTATTTTCGAAAACGAATTTCACCATAATTCTAGTCGTGATTTTATCTTTAATTTGAGACTAGGTTTGCTCGATTTGAAGAAACTTTTTTTTTTGACGTTTTAACCGGGTTTTCTTCTAGTTTTTTTTTTTAATTTTTGGGTAGTACTAGCTGCGATTTAGGGTCCTAAAAATTTTCAGATTTTAATTCGAAGCGTAGACATCTTTTTTTTTAATTTAAAAAAAAACATTGACATTGTACACCAGCATAGCACAACACATACCAGCATAGACCAGCGCTGAAAGACCAGTCTACCAGCACAAGAGCACAATTCCACCAGCACAGCCAGCACAGACCAGCACAGCCAGCACAATTCCACCAGCACAGCCAGCACAGACCAGCGTCGTAAAAAACGTGAAATTTTTTTTTCTCAAAATCAAGCAAACCTAGTCTCAAATTAAAGACAAAATCACGACTAGAAATATGGTGAAATTCGTTTTCAAAAATAACGTCGTATGAAAAAGTTATGGTCGTTTAAAAATTGAGGGGGAACTTGAATAAATATTGTTTCCACATTTACCCTTCCAGCTTTAAGATTCCTCCACTCCTTCTCTCTCATCTCTTTTAATCTTATCCATCCATCAAATTGATCTAGTGGTCCAGATTTGGCCGCACTGAACTTAGGCAAAATGGTCTGCCGCATTTGATCCTAAACCTATATATATATATATATATATACTAGTTTTTTTATCCCCGTGTTTTACACGGCTGAGTTTAAAAAAAAACTATAAATACAATCATAATCTATGACAATTATGTATTTTTATAACTATAAAAAAATTTCTCAGTCTTTATATGTGAGTCAGAGGTTTTACGACAGAGGCATTTAGGCGGTGTGTTTCCTCTGAGATGGATCTGCAACATAGAGGGTCTTGGTTACTCGCATGGATTGCGGTCATAATGTGTCGTTGGTAATATCGTTTGCCATGATAAAACCTCGGGTAACCAGATGTTTGCAGTTCAAAAAAAATTATATTTAGTCGCGGAAAATAAGGATTTTGTTTATTATATTAAAATGAAATACTTGCTAAATTTGAATTAAAACTCAATTAAAGTAAAAATAAAGATAAAATTAAACAAAATAAAATATTTTATATTACATGTATAATATTTATTTAAAATATTATTGTGAATAAAGTCCTATAAGCATTATATTAAAGTATTAAAATATATACAATAAAATCTATTATTTTAATAAAATATAATATATATGCAATAAAAATGTTATCTTGAATAAAATATTAACCTTAATATTAAAATTTAGTATTTGAATAATTACTAACCTTAATATAAAAAAATTATATTTGAATGATTACTTATTTGATAATTACTTATCAATAGTTTAAACTAAATAAACTTTAATATGGAAATTTAGTATTTGGATCGTTACTTATTAAAATTTTGACTTAATCTAAAATTTTCTGGTGATGACAAGTGTCGTCTTTTACTAATTCAAGTATAATCAAACTTTTTATTTATTATATAGTTTAGATAGTCAAATGTTCATTATAGACCCCTTAAAAAGTGTAGACCCCGTAGACCCCTTTATTGTTCTATAAAACTCACTAAAATTATAAAACTCATTGTTGTTGAATTTGGTCTTTATTTTTATTTTTTTTATTTTGTCATATTTCTATCTTTATATTTTAATTTAGGGTTTATTTCTTATGTCTTTTAGTTTTTTCTTTATTTTTTATTTTCTAAATTTGAAATTATAATTTTCAGTGAGTTTTATAGAACGTCGATTTTTTAAGTTGCAGTGAGTTTTAATAAAATAGTTTTAAACACAACAGTGAGTTTTAATCTAAAGAATGAGTTTTATAATTTGTAATGAGTTTTATAATTTTCAATGAGTTTTAAAGGACATCGATTTTTAAAGTTGTAGTGAGTTTTAAAATTCAGTAATGAGTTTTATAATTTCTAGTGAATTTTATAGAATAATATACTTTATTCAACAACAATTATATTTCATTGTCTCCAACAACTTTCTAGGTTTTCTTTTTGATTTTTAAAAACTTATCGCATAAAAAAAAAACCAAACAACTTTCTATATATATATATATATATATATATATATATATATATATATATATGGGGAAGGATCCTGCGAAAACACCCTTTTTTTGTGAGAACTGCGTAAACAAATCTTAAAACCTACATAACTTTTTCATACGTTAATATTTTTTAAAAAAATTTGCACCAAAAGTCTTAAAATTATATTATCTTTAATCCTATAAAAGTTTTAAAAAACTTAACGCTTTTTTTATTTTTTTAAATATTTTTTGTGTGGTGCACATGTGCATCACAAAAAAAACTCATACTTTTAGTATGAGTTAATATATTTTTTTCTTAGTCGCACCATATGTCATATATTTTCATCATTTTTTTGCGTTTTTATTGAATGATGCACATGTGCATCATACAAAAAAAAAACGCTCATACATGTGATATACATTAATAGTTTAAAAAGAAATTGCACCCTAAATCTTATAATTGTGTTATCTTTAGATTTAAAGAAAAAAATAGCATTTTATAACTTTTTTTAATTATATGATGCACATGTGCATCACACGGGAAAAAAACGTTCACTTTTTTTTTTAATATTTTGCTCCAGATTTAAAGATAACGTAATTCTAAGACTTTTGGCGCAAATTTTATGAAAAATCGTTAACGTATGAAAAAGTTACGTGAGTTTTAATATGTGTTTTCGCAGTTTTCACAAAAAAATGTGTTTTCGCAGGATCCTAACCCTATATATATATATATATATATATATATATATATATATATATATATATATATATATATATGGTGAGGTTCATTGTAGACCCCTTAAAAAGTGTAGACCCCGTAGAGCCTATATTGTTCTATAAAACTCACTAAAAATTATAAAACTCATTGCTGTTGAGTTTGGTTTTTTTTATGCGATAAGTTTTTAAAATCAAAAAGAAAACCTAAAAAGTTGTTAGAGACACTGAAATATAAATGCATTTAAAACAAAGTTATTTTGTTCTATAAAACTCACTAAAAATAATAAAATAAAACTAATTGCTGAGTTTTAAAACTTACTATTGTGTTTAAAACTCACTACAACTTTAAAAATCGATGTTCTATAAAACTCATTGGAAATTATAAAACTCACTAAAAATTATAAAACTCATTCTTAAGTTTAAAACTCATTGTTTTTAAAAAGTTTCTACAACTTTAAAAATCAACGTTCTTTAAAACTCACTGAAAATTATAATTTCAAATAAAGAAAAATAAAAAATAAAGAAAAAACTAAAAACATTAGAAAGAAACCCTAAATTAAAATATAAAGCTGGAAATATGACAAAATAAAAAAGTAAAAAAAAATCAAATTCAACGGCAATGAGTTTTATAATTTAGTGAGTTTAATAGAACAATATAGGGGTCTACGAGGTCTACACTTTTTAAGGGGTATACAATTAACCTTATATATATATATATATATATATATATATATATATATGAAATATATATATATATATATAGATGAAAGTTCAAATACAAAGGCTTTTTTCCGTGCGAAGCGTGCGAAGGAAGGAGATGCCGACGTGTGGCATTTTCTTTCTGGATGCGGAGGGGTATTTTAGTCTATTTGAACTTTTTTAATTAAAATAGACGGAGATGACGTCACATCGTGTGTGTTTATTTATATTTCCTTTGCGTTATTTGTTGTAACCTGTTTTATATCGATTTTCTTCATGCACTAAATTAGAAACAACATGCGTGATTATAGAAAGTCAAGTTTTTAATTTCTTTAATATATGTTCATTTTTTCTTTCTTTTTTTATAATATTATGTTTTGCGTTATTTATTTAATAATTGCGTAATTTTATTTAATTTGTGGTTTTTTTTTCTTTTTATATTTTTTGCGTGATTAGTTTTTTAATTTTTTTAGTGTTTTTAAATTCATGTGTTGCGTTATTGTTGTAACTTTATTTTCTTCGAGTTTGTTAATGCGTGAAAATTCAAATAAAATGCGTGATAATAGAATCTGAAAATTTTGAAGTTATGTTCATCTGTTTTTTATCCAGAGTAACACACAATTTTATTTTTTGCTTAATTATGATGTTTTTTTGTAGTTAACATTGCGTATTTTTTAATGTTTAATTTGTTTTTTTGCGGAGACATTGAAAATGTTTTCGATTTTTTTTATGTTCATGTGTTTGCGTGATTATTTTTAATATTTACGTAATTTGATAGTTTCTTTTAATGTTTTTTTAATAATTTCATAATTTTATCTTTTGCGTGATTTAGTTATAGTTTGCGTGATTATATTAATTTTTAATTTTTATTATTATTTTAAAATAATCACCCATATTTATATATGTTTTTTTTGATTTTTTTTAATGTTTTATAAACTAAGGTATATGTAAACAACGCAAATGAATAAATAAAAATGATGAAATAAAAACCATAAATTATTATTATTATTAAATTAGAACAAGATACATTTCATTTCTAATAGATTTCTACTGATAAGCTTGTAGAAAATCTTTTTTTAACTCAAGAGAGGCACTCATAGTCTCAAGTATTTTGTTTATTGTTTCCATCTGCTCCATATCCGTTTTGTCCTGGCATAGCATGAACAAACGGACAATTTCTTGAAGTGAATTCTTTGGCAGACTGCTTATCTTCTGCGCGATTTCTTCTCTGGCTTGCGTATTTTCTTTTAGACTCTCGAAATTTTGTTCGAGAACGTCTATCAGTAATTTTTCCTTATTATACTCCAGCATTATTTCCCTTGTTAACTTCTCCTTTAGGGCGTTGGCGTTGTTGTTGGTTTCTGTGTTGTTGGAGGAGGAGGAAGATGAAGACATTTTTGGTATCTTGATTTGATGTTTTTTTCTGAAATGATCTGTGTTTTTTGCGTGTTTTCAAATTGGAATCGAGTGCCCTAGTTATATAGACGGGAGGCTAATGAAGATTTCCGCGTGGTATTAAATGATCCGTCTGGTTATTTATTTATTACGGTGTAAATGGTGTTAATGGAGGGTGGTTGGGGATGTGAAATGAGTCAGTCGGTATAAATTTTTTACCTTTTATTTATGTAATTTATTTAATTGTTTCCGACGTTTAATTTTTCCTCCATTTTTCTGTTTCTGTATATATATTGCGTTTTTCCTCATGCAGATTTCTTATTTGACGCAAAATCCGCAAAACTTCCATCTAAACTCCTACCTTTCTTCTTCTCTTTTCATATATATAAAGAATGGCTTCTTCTTCTTCTTCTAACCCTAATTTTGATGCTAAAAACACTGTCATGTAACTGGTTGAACAGATGCATGCGAAGGAAGCGAAGGATGATCGCATCATGCGTAATTCCTTCGGCATGATGAGGGGGTTGACTATCAACAGCATCCAAGGGAACATCAGGATGCTGAAGGATCTTCTGGATGAGCCGAAGTCGGCTTTCAAAGACGCTGCTGCTTAGTATATTGCCCAGCAGCTTCAGTTGAAGGAGGAAATTCACTCCCTTCTTTGTGGTGTTGTAGATAGCACTATTAAGAAGGGAAAAGACAGGGTTGAAGCTGTTGAGGTTTTCAAGAACCTTTAGGTACCCATTTTTTTGGGTTTTTTGTTGTTTTTTGATGTTTTTTTTTATATTTAATATTAGTTAGTAGATTTCTAATTGTAAATTTTTTTATGGATATTATTAATATATGATAGTCTTTTCTTGTTTGATCTATTACATGCTCTGCATTTTGTATTTATATGCTTTGCGTTATTTTATTTGAACAACATGCGTGATTTGTGTTAAGTGTGTAACAGGTGGTTATTGGGTGAGATTTTTCAGTGTACAACATGCGTTATTTTATTTTTGAATAACTTGCGTGATTTTTATAACATCATGCGTGATTTTTAGAACAACGTGCGTGATTTTTAAATATACACATTTCTAGTTAGGGGTTTAATGCGTGATTTTATATGTACTATGCGTGCTTTTATGTATAAGAATTAATGGTGCGTTTATTTATTTTTGAATTCATGCGTTTATATTAAAGTTTTAATCTGTTAGGTTTTAATGCGTGATTTATTTATACACGTTGCGTGATTTTATGTATAAAGGTAAGGGTGCGTTTAATTATATGAATTCATGCGTTTTATATTAAAGTGTGAAACAGTTAGTTTTTTATGCGTGATTTTATATCTAATATTCGTTGTGTTTATGTATAAAAAGTAAGTTTGCGTTTATTTATTTCAATTCATGCGCGTTTTTTTTATTAAATTGTAAGATAGTTATGTTTTTGTTAAGGAGTTTTTTGATATAGTATGCGTGATATTATGTATAAAAATTAACATTGTGTTATTTTATTTGAATACATGCGGTTATATTAAAGTGTAAAACAGTTATTGTGTGTTTTTTAGGGTGTTATTGTGATTTTTTAAAATTATATGCGTTTTTTAATTTTTGATATGCGTTTTTTTATTTAATACATGCGTTTTATTTGAATACATGCGTTTTTTTAAAGTCTAAGGGTGTCCGTGTTTTCTGAGTTTTTTATGCGTTATATTTATGTCAAATATGCGTTTTTTGTTTAAAGATTTTATGTTTTGCGTTTTTATTTGTTTGATGCGTAAATATTTTGTCGTATACGTTTTTTCATTTAAAGGTTAAAAGACTATAATACCCTTTTTAATGACTCCGCCTGTTTTTTTTTAAAATTAACTACGCGTGTTTTATTTTAGCGCCGTCAAATATAAAAAAGGCCGCCTATGAACGGCCGAGATTGCTTCGCACGGAAACTGCCATTTGTATAATAACTTTGTCCTATATATATATATATATATATATAGTGAAAAGTTTATTGTAAACACCTTCATAAGTGTAGACAGGTAGACACCCTTTTTCACCATTAAATCTCTTGATCTAATGGTTGTGATTAATTTCTTTTTTTTTCTTTTTCTTTTTTACACTTTTAAAACAATTTTGCATTTGAAAAAAACAATTCCTTTTTTCCTTTTTTTTTATTATTTTTTTTATTATTTTTTTATTATTTTTTTTATTATTTTTTTTATTATTTTTTTCAAACAATTTCGCATGTGAAGAAAACAATTTTGTAGACACTTTCGCATGTGAAATAGTTCTTTTTTCACATGTGAAATTGTTTGAAAAGAGTGAAAAAAGAAAAAAAATAGATTAATCACAACCATTAGATCAAGAGATCTAATGGTGAAAAAGGTGTCTAACTATCTACATTTATGGGGGTATCTACAATGAACATCACCCTATATATATATATATATATATATATATATATATATATATATACATATGTTAGAGCATACTCCTATGCTACATTGTGTCTCGTGTATTGTATCTAGTTTAGAGTGTTTGAATGAGTCATAGTTGCAACATACCAAGGTGCCGTACCAATTGGTACGTCCGTACCAAATGGTATGCCAGTTGGTACGCTGGTAAGTTGCTAACTATAAATAGTTCGTGTTAGAGAGAGTTCATTAGTTCCGTCATTCTCATCTTCTTAACTGTGTGTTCTGAGTGTGTTTCTCTCTATACATTGTAACCTCTAAGTGAATCAATAAAACAAAACTTTATTTACATCCCTGTTCATGGATTTACCGAATCTAGCAGTAGTAAGATCCGTTCCGTGGTTTTATAATATATATATATATATATATATATATATATATATATATATAACACTTTCGCATGTGAAATAGCTCTTTTTCACATGTGAAAGTTTCTAATTAATGAGTAAAAAGAAAAAAAGAAAAAAGAAAATTAATCACAACCATTAGATCAAGAGATCTAATGGTGAAAAAGGGTGTCTACCTGTCTACACTTATGGGGGTGTCTACAATGAACTTTTCACTATATATATATATATATATATATATATATATATATATATATATATAGGGTTAGGTTCAAATGAGAACTTTTTCTTTTGAGAACTTTTGAGAACTTTTGAGAACCAATTTGGGCCACTAATTTTCAAGGGGGGAGCATTAAAATTCATGGGGGGGGGGGGGGGGTTTCCATATATATAAACTAGTGGCTAAGATTAGTTCTTTTTAGTTCTCAAACTCAATTAGTTCTCAAATGATCCTCTCCCTATATATATATATATATATATATATATATATATATATGGGAGGATCATTTGAGAACCAAATGGTTTTGAGAACTTTTGAAAACCATTCTGAGCCACAAATTATATATAAGGAAATCCCCCCATGAATTTTAATGCTTCCCCCTGAAAATGACTGACTCAGAATGGTTTTCAAAAGTTCTCATTTGAACCTAACCATATATATATATATATATATATACATAGGGTTATGATAAAGTGAGAATTTTTTTTTAAGAACTTTTGAGAACCCTCTAAAGCCACTCATTTTCAGAGGGGGGGGGGGGGTCCTTATATATAACTAGTGGCGCCGAATGGTTTATAAAAGTTTTCAAAATGTGAGGCCCTATCTTGGTGGAAACCCGTTCTTTAGAATAGGGTGGGGACCTTGCTTATGCAATGGGATGAGAAAGGTTTAGGAGGTTGGTTTTGAGGAAGTACGTGAAAAATGTTTGATATTGTATGTGCATACCCGACAAATTACGAACCTGGCTCGGTTACGACCCATAAGAGTTATACCAGGTGGAACGAACATTAAATCCACTTAAATGAGTTAATCGGTAAATGAACATTGATTATTTGTATTATTTATAGCTAGTTAAAATAATAATTAATTATTAATAAGTGGTTATAAATAATTAGTGATTATTAAAAGATAATTATTATTAATATAGATTAATAGTAATTAGTGGATATATAATCTAGTATTATTTAATTGGTGAAATTAATTTGGATAAATGTAGGTTTATTCTAATTTAATAAATGGGCTCATGGATAGGGACTAAGGATTAAAGAACTCGATATGAGCCAGTTGTGGATTAACATGGCCATTTAAAATTTTCAACCTTTCTCCCTTTGCGTGATCCACAGCCTGCCGGACACCCTAGGTTGCCGCTGTCACCCAGCCACCTCCAACCAGTGATCTCTCGTATGAGATTCACACCCCATGCTTAAAAGTCCTTGGTTCGAGTATATCTTAGTCACTGCTGCCTCCTAGCGTGTTGCTGTGATCAGTCTACAACTTAAGACAACGTTACCCTCAACCACCACTACACTACGATCTCCGCCGAGATAGAATAAGTCAGTCTGTGACTTCTTACCGCATCACGATATGCGATACAAGCCATAAGAGCCTTTCACGACGGCACTAGGGCACATGTGTCGACATGTGTTCGCCACGGCAAGCGACACAAGGATTGAAGACCATGTCGCGACACAAAGTGCCTTTTGGAAGATTCGGTGTACACCACAGTCTCGCGCCATGCGAAGCCTAACCCTCTGGTCCTTCACGACCAAGCTCTGGTGACAGAAAGTTTTCCGTTTGGACCTAGCTTCCTATTCGTTTAAACTCGTTGTCTTGAACGTATGTTAATGTCACACCTTATAAATGATGTGTCATGTGACGTCATGGATCATAATCGAGAGTACATTGAACGACCTCTAAATGATTCAACAAAAAGAGTCCACATATATATGTGAGACATATATATTACATATATAATATAAATGTGTATGTGCGCGTGCACGTGTAGGGGTGGGTGGGGGCCGATACATATATCTGTTTCAGATAAAAGGAATTTCATTTCTAATTGCAACGGAAATCATTAGTAGGTTTTGTTTAATATGTTTACTAGACAATTTTTCAAACGATCTTAAACATGACATCAAGATAGACGTTATGTAAAGAAATCTTCAAATGTGTTCCGGCTAGACTATAATCGATGAGATGAAAAGATGTGGGTCCTAGTATGATACAGCATCCACACACGAAATGCAACAGTCAAACACATGAGAATTCATATACTAAAAAGGGTTTAAATTCTCGATTGATAACAATTTGATAAACAATGATTAATAACCAGCTTGAGACGAATGATAATAATTTTGATATTAGATAAGATAATGAAATTATATTATTACCATGAACCTTAAACTCCGAAACTAATTGTTTACCCACTCATGAATTATGTTCAAAAATACCGAAGGCCAATATAACTGTAATGTACCCGATGATTATACGACCAGAGTCTGGATTAGAGTGACCAATCACGGGAAAGGGTCTTAACCCAATAAATCTATTCACAAGTTATCATTTCACACGGAACTAATCGGATTCAACTAATAGTGGGGTTTCATCATAATACGAATCAACTTGATACAATAGAGGTGGACGAAACGTTCATGAAATTAATATGTGTACGATTACACTATCAATCCTGATAAAAGTTATTACGAATTCGCCCCCAAAGTTTTAAAATAGTGTAAAAGAGGGACCATGAGATTCACCTGAGTAAGGCAAATCTCAATGATATGGTACGAAAATGTGTAACCTAGTTGTGTCCTAAAACAAATATAAGACAAGTTAAGGTTCGATAGATTGAGTCGACATCTATGTCACCCAATGAGGTTGGTCAAGTCTTGACTCTGATAACGCGTTAGTATTGTTGGTAATTACTTGGCATAAAAGATATATTTATCATCCAATAAATATATGAGTTTCGTTTGGTTTGGGATAAATAATAGAATACATATTTATCAAAAATATATACGAGTTTCACCGAAAATATGATTTCAAGGATAATGTTTGATTTACTAAATATTATTACAAACTTTTGACAACTTAGAGAAAAAATATACATTTTAAAGTTGATATCCAAAATATAAGTTTTTCTGGTGTTCGTCAAATACTCGGTATCTTCCAATATTCTTGGAAAATAATATATTTTCGTTAAAATAACCTTATTTTATATCAAGATGACAATATAATTCGTTATATTTATATGTTTCTAAAATGAAGTCTTTGACAGCAAAATGTCGTTTCGTCCCTACGACTGGTTTTATGACATTTTTAGTTTCCAAAATACTCGATAAACATATGTCAAGGTATATTAAGTCTCAAAACATCCCAAACACAAAGTTTAGCTCATCAAAACATATCTATCCAAAATTAGGGTTTTCGGGTCTCAAAAGTGTCGGTTTTTACATCATTTTTTCTCTAAAACAAGATTTTCCACTTTTAATATTCTAGTAAATGTTAGCCACATAAACATGACTATATTTTTTATAAAAAGGCATACCTATTTAAAACAAGTGTCACGAAGTTATTAAACCCAAAATAGGGTTTTCAAGCCTTGTTTTCATCTTTTAAGTGGTTTAAACTTATATCTAACCATAATGCCTTAACAAAGGTTGTAGGTAATTTTTCTAAAATAGTATTTGTGTATTCAAAACATGTCATGAGGCGGGTTGGGGATTTTCACCATAAAACCTAGTTTAATGAGTTTTACACATAATTTTAAGCATAAAGAAAAACATTTCAAGTAACTAATCACTAAATATTAGCATAGATCCTGAAAATACACAAGAAATCACAAGTTATAAACAACTATGTTAGTGATTTTAGCATGTTTTTAGGGTTTATCACAAAAGATCATCAAGCCTTGCAACATATCTGACATAGAACCGATTTCTAGCATAAAACAAGTGTTAGATCATGATTAAAGTGAGAAAAATAGAATAAAATCCTCAAGAAGCATGTAAAATCAATGATGATGATGATGATGATGATAGTGAGTTTGTTGATTAGCTTCATTTTAAGCTCCTAAGTCACCCTTTAATCTTAATCTTCAAGGAAAATGAGAGTTTTGTTGAGATTTATAGGGAGAGATATAGAGAGGTTATGGGCTTGGGAGGTAGAGAGAGAGTGTGTGTGTGTGCAAGGGCTTCATGTGAGAAATGAGAATAGTTGAGGATAAGTTGTTTAAGTATGGAGGCTTAATGTGCTATAGTTTGGAGAGTTAGTGGAATCGGTTCATTAAGGGAGTCGGGTTGGAGTAGGAGGGAGGGGTGGTGACAAGATGAGAGGGAGAGATTGAGATGGGTGAGGTTTGGCTTAGGGTTAAGTTCTTTTAAAGGGTTGGTGGGTTCGGTTAACACAAAAACCAATGAGGTTTGGTGTCACACCCCCAATTTCCATTAACGGAGTTTTACCGTATGGGGTATAAACCAGAACAAGACCCGAGTCATTAGTTACATGAAACATAAGTTAAGGGTTCAAAATGTAAATATATCTCCAAACGGAAATACCAAAACTAAAGTTTAAAGTTTAGCGGAAACACATAAAAGTAATGTCGCGCAAAACAAGCGCCCGGTAAGTAAATAACCAGTTCAAGTTGAAAAGATTTAGAGTAAACTTCTATTATAGCCCTTGACGTTTGCTATTTTAATCGATTTTAGTCCAAACTTTTCAAAATTTTCAATTTGGTGCCTCACATTTCGTTTTATAATCAATTTTAGTCCAAGTATTAGTTTCCTTTTAAAATAATCTTTTAGTTGACTTTGCTTGACCACACCTTAAGGGTATATTTGTCCATTTGGGGGCTTTTTAAAGAGATATTACGCTAAAAGTTAAGGTAAATGGACAAATATACCTTTAAAGTGGGGTCAAGAAAAGTCAAATAAGAGATTATTATTTTAAAAGGAAACTAATAATTGGACCAATATTGATTATAAAACAAAATGTGAGGCACCAAATTGGAAATTTTGTAAAGCTTCAACTAAAATCGATTAAATAGCAAACGTCAAGGACTAAAATAGAAGTTTACTCAAAGATTTAATAACAAGTTCCCAAAATAAAATGTTTTAACCAACGTACGTGTCCAAAAATCAGATACTCCTAGCGTCCTGCAAAGCATGCACAAGAAGCATGTATTAACTAATGTTGGTGAGTTCACATAAGCACATAAGTATAACTAGTATAAGTATGCAGTACAAATACAACAGTCTTTATTCGTATGTAATTATGTATATTACAGGTACGATCCATATCGTAGGTAGCGAGCCTAAGTTCATGTCACTAAAACGTTCGCAACCGAAGCTAACTGAAAAGTGTAGGATTTCATCCTTACGTGTATTTGCCTTTCCCGTGTCTACTCGATGACGGTAAGTTAGGTTGACATTGTCCTCAGCCCGACCGCGAGTCGGGTGGTGCATCTCGTGCCCGCTGAGTGGGGTTTATCAGACCCCAGTAGTACTACCCAATATCCCTCGCTGTTTGCTACTAATGGTTCGATTTAGTGAGGACTTAAGATAAAGCATTTTACATGGACATGTGATATATACTGGATTTCTACATTAATCATACATCAAAGTTGTCGTGTTATCACCCTAACCCGGGTGTAACGTGTTTGTGTGTGTTATCGTCCAAACTCGGACGTAACGTAAGAGGTTGTGTAACTCACCTTCGGGGGCGCTACTACAATTTAGTAAGACTTCGAGTGCGTGTTTTAACATGCGTGACATAGCCTAGACGACGGTGTTGATATCAAGTAATTCCAATTGTGACGTAGGTGATAGATTTCAATACGCGATAAAAACCATTTATTCGATAGGAGTCGAAGATGATATTTAGTCAAAGACACAAGGATTTACAAAAATCAATGTGAGTATGTTATTCCAATAATATATGTAGAGAAGATTGGGTTAAATATATGTGTTCATAAATTTATATATAAATATATGGATGTAATCAAAAGTGTGAAAAATATAAAACGCCATATATATGTTGGATATTATGTGTCCTGACCCGACAAATCTTGAACCCGACCCGGTTACGACCCGTAAGAGTTACACCGGGTGCAACGAACTCTAAACCCGCTTACTCGTTAACCGGTAAAAGAAACGGAAACGTTTGATTATATATATTATTTATAATAGTTATAAATAATTAATAATCAATAATATTATTATTACTGGATTAATAATAAAGGGTGAACGATATTTAAATAAAAGTGGTTTTATTTTAAAATCACGGTCGAGTTATACGTTAGTGAAATGTTTACTAACGTTGGCTCGTGGGCTCGCGTACAAAAAAATGGGCTTTATATTCGAGACGGACCAAACATCTAATAAATATTAGATGATTAGGGATTAACCCTAATCACCGAACAACTCTCGACGGCGAAGGAAAAATGGGAGAAAAAAAAGGAGACTTCTGTCTCTTTTATTTCCGTCGGCCGAAACCCCAGAA